>JAPSES010042669.1:0-12209 GCA_029822895.1 Maxillicosta whitleyi
GGAAGATAAATACCAAATTTGAGGTCGATCGAGTAAGTGGTTCGAGAGTTATGCGTGGAACAGACAAACAAACAAACGAACAGACACACAGACAGATGTTCCTTGCATTATTAGATAGATGCTTTCCATTGATTATTAGTTTATACTTGATCTGAACACATCACCTGGAGCTTTTGTGTTCGGCATTTGTTTCCATTTTGTTCCATGTTCACTGTTTTCTTTCAGTTTACAGGCTATAACATCAATAAATTATTAAGACATGACTCAAAGATAAAAAACAAAAACAAAACCAGCCCCATTTATAGTCCCATGTTGATGACTTCAGTGAAAAGCGGTGATGGGAAACAGAAACGCCTGACAAGGTCACAGCATGACAGTACTTCACTCCAGCTGAGTCAGCAGAACTCCTCCTCCAGCTCATAACACACTGTAACATTATATACTGCCTGTCTTTGTCATTGCCTCAAGTCTCTGAAGAGCAAAGAGAGATGGGATACAATGACCTTTTTTAATGTTCATGTGAAAATTTATTGAGCATATTTCTCCAAAATTCTTTTTCTGGGACTAAAATTGGATTTCTTGTGGTTCTGAGAAGCTTTCAGGGTGTTGACCCAGTTTTAATGGATAAAAATGAAAGAAGGAGCTTCTCAAATGACTTCCACAGCTAAAACCGGTTTTTGTCACTGATCTCTGCATTCGATTGCCTGGTAGAAGTTAAAATTACAAGCCTTTAGGATGAAGTGGTTTATCGGTCTTATGAAAATGATCAGTACTTTTAATAAATATAGACATTTAAGGCAAGCAGTGATTCAGTTTTTGTGCAGGATGAAAACCAGGCTCCTACTGTTGAGTCAAGTCTTTAAGTCCCCGACAGTTTATTTCAGGCATTACCATGCGTCCTCTGCGATCAGATCACATGAGGACAGGTGTGAATGAGGAGGCAGTGGGATCTTATCACCCTGAGAACAGTTGGAAGTGGTGTGGGACACATATGGCCGCATTCTTTTAGCAGAGGCTGAACAAATGGTCCTGGGTCACATTGAAGGAGTCTTCAGACTAAACCGCAGCACATACATATGTGTTTACTGGCAACAACAAGCATTTTACTCTTTGACTTTTTGACAATTTTAAATGAATCCATTCATTATTTTTTCAAAGTAAGGTTAATTTTTTTGTTCTGTTTACTTGAAAACTGTTGTGGTGTCATGTTAAGGTCTCCAGTCGTCAGTTTTTTTCCCCCTCTTACAGACTTAATATTTGTGAGTAAAACAGTAGTTTCTAATAAACCCTGACACTTAGTGATTTGTTGTCACTGGTAACCACAGTGTTTGTTTTTGTTTGTTTGTTTTTAGAAATCCAGTTAATTATTTCTGCTTGAACCACACACAAACAAAACTGTCATCACTGGTAGATAAACAAAAGAAGCTATAGCACATAAAATCAGAATGGTACTTCCTCCAGTTCATTTTAAACCAGGAAAAACCCTAAGTTGTTTCTTAAATCACATAATCTGACTCAAAAAGCCTGCAGCGATACAAGAGTATATTAAACATCATGTAAGATTTACTTTTCTGTTTTCATTTCCTCTTCTTTAAGGCATTGGTAAAAGAGTTATAACCAACCTACCTTACTGTACAAATGATGCATAATATTACTATTATTACATTTGGCTGATGCTTTTATCCAAAGCAACTTACAAGGTATAGGCATGTATAGTGTAAAGGGCCTTGCCCGTTTGGGATACAAACTGGCAACCTTCCACACCAATGTCTGCGGTGTTAACCACTACACTATCCAGTCACCATGTTTATTTGCATATAGGTACGTCAACTGCATACAGATAAACTGGAGACACATAATAGGTGTGAACAGGACACTGAAATACAAGGGTAAATGGATCTCATTTGCGTAGCATTCATCTACCTTATTGGTTTTATGTTGTGTCTCATTCACCCATTCATATTCAAACAAACGCTCCACATTACTCACACTCAACAGCAGCTTATGACCTGTAAAAACTTAAGTGCCTTATTCATTTGTGGTATTAATTCATTGAAATTCTTTCTCAAACACCTATTAATAGAAAAAACAGTGGCCCCTGTTTGTCTCTGTGAATAAAAACTGACAGCTGCCGTTCTCAGTGTCAGATAATCTTTTAAGTATGTAGACGGTAAAAGTGTCTCCTCCTCAAAAGCTGGATGCTTATCGTGATCAGCTTTGCTCTAATGCAACACCAGTAATAGTAATATGTGTTGAAATTAGAAGAAAAACAATGAAAAAGCAGCAAATGACTAACAGTTCCCAGAATGTGTCCCTGAGGCACCCAATAGGTACCCAATTACAAACCAATGAACCCATGCAGAATTGGTGTAACAAGCAAATATGCACACCTCAAACACATAAACACATTTACATTAGCAGAGCAAACTAAAGCATGAGCTGGCAGCTCCACTGTGGAGTTTATTATGCGCTGCGTGCTGCAGCGAGATAACCGAACGATGAGAGATTTTAAATGAGCCTCAAGAAAAATGAGCAAGTGAGGCTGTAAGTGCTGGTAATAAAATGGCAGAAGGAGAAATAGAGAGAGACGGACAGAAGGTATGAATGAAGGAGAGGAGAGGTGAGGGAAGCAGAGAGAAAAAAGGGGAAAGGACAGAGAGCTGCTGCATTAAGAAACAGAAAAATGAGCGCTGCATTTGCGGTGTCAAAGGGTGAAAGGCGGGAAAGAAAAGCAAAGAAAAACGATATTTATGTGACGCATATAGAGCGACAAATACATATGAGCACGTACACATGCATGACTGCTGCAGAATCATTCATTATACAGTACTGTATGTGTGTGAGCTGTGTTTATTTCTGCGGTTCTCCTTTTGATCTGCTTCCTGCTGCAGCCTATTAGGCAGGTTAGTTCGATGGCGTCTATTCTAGTCTCTCGAAAGCACATTGGATTTTAATTGAAAGACTGTGACTGTGAGGTTTATGAGTTTTAATTTAAGGAGGCCACATTAAATACTGTCAACACTGCAAAACCAGCCATAATAGAGAGAAGACACATATATCTTCTTTTCTGTTACTTAAAAAAATATAAAATCTTTCAATGGAGTGACCACATTTTGCTTGGCTAGATTTCAAACAATTATTCTAGAGACTGAAATATGAAAATAGGCTTCAGAATGTGAATAAAACACTTCAAATCTTTCATGTAGTAAGTTCTGTTGCTGCAGAGAGAAGCTGCACAACAGAGCTCATTCTTAAAACTAGGAAAGGACTTATTACTGTACATCTTAAATTTACTTTTAGGATTTATTGTTCTTTATATGCCTGTTTTTGTTTTTTTTAATATGAAAGATTATTCAATTCAAACTGCAATTCCAGACAGACTGTGTTTCTCATATACATTTAATAGAAAACACCTGCAAATAAACCAAGATTACCAGATTACTCCCATGTTATTTGGAAATAAAGGCAAAACTGGAAACTCTAAATATTCTACATGTTCCTTCACTGCTCAAGAAAACAATAAGTCTGAGGGTGGGTCTGTGGGTTTAAAACCTGTCAGATTGTGAGCCTGTGTGGGTGTTTCACAAGTCAAATGTGTTTTGACAAATGTTGGTGCATCCCGAGGGGTCCGTATTTCCCAGAGTGAGTCCGACTGCTAACAGAAAAAAAAATGGCATTACATTTAAAATCCAAAAACCCAAAGAATTCTACTGTAAATTTTGTCTAAGTTTTCTTATTACACTGGTCCCTTTGTAACGCTTATGTATCTGAAAGAAAAGCAGCAGTTCTTACATAATTCATCTGATCTGGATGCCATTCATTCATTCATCATTGTTTAATTTCTAATCTACTGTGCAGTTCGAGCCAAAAACAGCAGTGGAATTAAACTATATTTCTCTGCACTTCAGTACAGTTTTAACTATTGGTGCTAAGCTTGAGTGTTTCCACTTTGTGCAACTTTACACATCTATTCCACCACATCTCAGACATATATAGAACTTCTTTCCACTACATTTGATTGAACAATTTTAGCCATTTTTTACAATTACAGTTTTTCCATCTCCTTCTTCCCTTGTGAAAACTATCAATGTGCTTCATTTCAGGACATATTGGCCAGACATCAGTATTGGTCAACATTTGCTGCAATCAGATGATATTTAATAACCATATAAGATGTATTTTTACTGGTGGCATACTGTTACATTAAAGCTTTTTCCATAAATGTACATGCTTGAATCTGTGTTCATTCAAAGTTTTTACATTTACAGTACAGTGCAGAAGTGTCAGGCCACCCTTCACTGTGTTCTTTTTAATGAGCAAATTATCAGCATAATATCTCAGTCTGTTTGTTAAAATAAAACAAAAAACTAGAGAAAATCATGCACAGCATTAAAAACTCAGTGTTTAATCTGATCTCTGACCAAAAAAAATTGCACAAACAATAAGAAACACTGGACATGTGCTGAATGAAACCTGGTGTAAAGCACTCGAACTTTAGATCAGTAAATGTATATTATGAGGAAGAAAAGAAGGATGGAAGGAAGGAAGGAAGGAAGGAAAATCACACTAAATACTAGATACTTGTCAGTTTTCTCTGAAATTCATGTTTTCAAACTTCTATATTTCAGCTGTATCTTGTTTTAAAGACTAAAAATGTATGTATATTATAATATATCATTATATACTCTTGCTAAAACAGCAAACTTACTTTGGCCTAAAACTTTTGCACAGTACCATATGTAATGATTAGTAATGAAAATGTCATGATTTCTTTGTTATTGGAATAAAAACTAACAAAAATGAAATATACATGCAGAAATTAACATTGACATCAGCATCAATTTTGGAGCAAAATGCTGTTTGACGTAGCAGTGGCCAGTGAATTAGCAGTTTGGTGCACCCTTAATTCATTTTCAATGTTTGTGATAATTTTAAGGATGAAGTTGTCATTTATGGACTGATTACTTCTTGGGATAAAGTTGGATTATTTGGAAAATGCATCATCACAACCAGAGGTATGTGGTTCTCACAGAACATCAGGGCTATGAACATATAACAAGGTTACTGCGGGCTCTTAGAAAGTCTTAAAAGTCTCAAATTTACAAACAAAAAAGTCTTTAAAATGTATTAAATTTGATATAATATGTCTTAAGTCATGTTGACATAAATCAGTTCACTGGACTGTGATTAAATATGTCTGGTAAATGCTCAGTCTGTAAAGAAATTGACTTTAGTACTCAGTTCCACCTGAAAATTTATATGAAATTAGAAACCAATTATTGATAACTTAATCAAGGCATTGGAGTAAATAAGTACATTTTCCTAAATTCTAGGAGTCACACATTTCTGCCAGTATTACCGTGAAATAGGCAGTGAAATGTGCATTAAATTCAGTTCTAAGTAGTCTTAAAAAGGTCTTAAATTTAACATGTAGAAACCTGTCAGAACCCTGATATGAGGTTCTTGAATATGATGCATCACTGATTAAACTGCCCACAGCATATTAAGTCCTTTCAATCAGCTTAACATTTAATATCTACAGCAGTGAAATGGAGCGCACACATTAATGCAGGAGGAAAATGAATAAATAAAACATCATATGATAGTAAAACACTGACAGGGGCCATTTTACTGCGCTGTGACTACATTTAACTATAACATGAGTAAAATACTTCCAAAATAAAAGCAGTGCAATTTAATTTTACCATGTGTGAGTCACTGATAAAGAAAAATCGAGGCAAAAATGTTGGTTTGGCTGAAGTTTCCAACATACAGTTTTGGGTCAAAATGTGAAATTTGAGAATTAACGAGAGAATGGATTTTACTCCAAAAGAATATTTGTATCAGAGCACATAGTTCTACTTCAAAACATTGTCTACACATTACTATACATTCACATTATAGGTCCTATATGGTGGAAGATTTATACATCTAAATAAATACATATGTATGTATACCTTAAAAACATCAGCAAACCAGCATTTTTGTCATTTGTTTCCCAAATAATCTTATTAACCCCATCATGTATGTATTATGTATGACAACCTTAATCAAGATTTTTTTTTTTCCCGTATTTTTATTCCTTTTTGTGCATGGAAAAAAAATTATGTGATTGATTTTTAAAGAACCTACTTACAGTTACAAAACCATGTCTTTAATATTACAAGCAAAGAAACATGCATTTATTGAAGTAAACATATTTTTAATGCTGCTAATCTGATGTTATGTTGTTATGCAAAATAAAAAAATAAAAAATTTAACAAAAAAAAGCTTAAATCGAGCATATCACTGCAGATCAGGTTTATCTAGAACAGCAAAGTTACAGTAATGTATGAATTACTGTGTTTGGGATTATGCATAAGCCTCCACTGTGTTGGTTGATATGGAAATAAAACAATAAAATCCATAAATTTACACGAAAACACCTTTGAACATCTGTCCACTGTAGTGAACACTATGCGTGAAAGGGTTAAAATACGTAACATTTAGCACATTTAATCTATGAAACATAATTTTTAAAAAGAAATTGTAGACCAGTATGATAATTGAAGCACATTTTGCATCATACTTTCATATATTGCACTACTTTACTCGAGTATTTTCACATTATTATTATTATTATCATCATTATTATTATTACTTCTACTCATTCCAGTCCAAACACCACCACTGGTCAAAAACACAGCAAAAATGTGTCACATCCTCCACAGTGTTTAGGACATGATATGTACAAAAGCAAATGATAAAAGCTGAAACATTCTAATAAGCTGCCTCATACAGTATTCACTGTGTGGTTCTGACGTAGGGGAACACAAAACTAAAAACAAACTGAGCTGTGGTCTTCACTGTGAATTCAGCCTTCATAACAAATATCCTGCATATTTCTTCCAGTTAATGGGATGACAGCGTCTATTACCTGCCGTCATGTGCGACTTCACTTTAAAGAATCCCTCCTCTATGCATCGACACTTCACACAAACTGCTTTTTAGTTGCATTTTTAAAGCACATCATGCATACAGTCCCACCAAATATACACAACACACTTACACACACACACACTTAGTTCTTATTATATCAAACTGTCAGCACTGAACACACAAGCAGGTGAAATATGGGAAATTGCTGCAGCTGTTAGAGGTTTTGTTTGACAAATAGATGGTAACAGCGACGGGAGAAGAGAAAATGAGCTGGAAGAAAATAAACCCATGTGCACAGACTAACAGCGAGGAGGGAATGTCCACGGTTTTAATGTGTTACATGAAAAACCTCAAAGTGTGACATTTACATTCAGATTAGGTTTGTGTATATGGATATTTGTAAGCCGAAGATTTACATGCCCTGTGCGGTGATGAGAATACCATATCTGACAAATGAAAATGCAAACATTAACCCTGTTGACCTGCAGTATCTAATAGTACATATAATACAAATAAAAGCAGAATAGTGTTTTGAAAAAATGACCTGAAATGAAAATAGAACCCTGTCCTGTCACTTATGATCCTCACTATTTAAGACAATTAACTGTAACCTATAACATGTGTATTTACGCTGACTTTATTAAAACACTGTAGACGTGTATGGAAACTGTTATTTTCAGACTGATCTCAGGGACTGTCACGCCAGTTCTTATGGCATTTGGCGTCCTATACGTACACATTTTCCTCCTTTTGGGTGTTATTCAACACCATTTGATCATGTGTCAATTTGTGCAAAGCTCTCCTGTTTACGTATCCATAACCGCTAACACTAACCCTAACCCTATGATATTTGACATGGTGTGAACATATACACAAAGTTTATAATACCGATAACATGGCAATTAAAAGTGGCGTGTATATTTATGTAATTCATGATATCATGTTGGTTAATATAGTGAATCAGGTTCCCTCTGTTTGCAGTTTTCGCGCTCATCATCTATGACAGTAAAGACGTCACTAAAGGGACGTTGTAAACTGGTTTTCAATCAACTTGACTATTTCCTCAGTTACAGAAAAACATGTTACATTAACCCCATCAGGTTAAAGTGCGATAAACTTAAGAAATCCTGTAAAATGACTTCAAGTCCACACAATAAGTGCATGTATATTGGTCCTGTTTGAGCCTGTGCATTCGGTCATTAAGTAAAAAAAAAAAAAAAGAAATTTCCCCAATGACGGATTAATAAAGGCATTTCTTCTCTTTCTTAACCCTTAAAGATCTAAAGATACTTATGTGGCAACTTCCAAATGCATCTTCCTTTACATTTAATCTTTACTAAAGGATTCATCACTGTTTATTATCCTCTGCATTTTGAACGTATCAGGCATTTTCATATATTTAACTTACTCACAATGTAGATGTCCATAAAAGCTAAGAGAAAAATTATATGTTTTAACATCAGAACATACAAACCTGAATAAAAATTGACTTTCAGAAAAACTAATAATTAAAAAGCAAGTGTCTACAGCTACAGTCATTTGTCAAACATGGTGAAAACTAATGGTGAATCAATGTTGCAGTAAATTATAGTGTTTCTGATGCTGTTGGAAATCTACATTTTACCTATTATTTACATGTACTAATAAGATTACTGATTTTGAATGTATTAAATATTTTAGATCAGTGGATTCTTTTGGTGACTGGCAGGTGTTTAGGCCTTAGAGGATTAAATAAACTTACTATCCCATGATGCAACACTGTTTTTACATCATCTACATGTACTTTATTTATGCATCTATGAGATGAAGCAAGAGACAACCTCCACTTATACACCTCCTAACTTAAAATGATTGATTCATTTATTGATTTGTGGTTGAGTTTGTTGCTTTGACTGAATAAAATAGTCAGGGGTTCTAAGGTTGTGACCATATCAACCACAACGGTTTATTATTCATAGTTATTGACCGATAAAAATCAATTATTCACGAATCAAACCCAAAGGAAGTATAAACGGGTAAGATTCAGCAAAGTCTAAATTGGATCCCAGCAAACACACATGTTGTCAGACACTATTAAAAACTACATCCCTGCATGTATCTCTACCTAGTACACAAGTGAATCTTTTTAATTAACCAATATCTCTGTGGAAATCAATAAAATCATCCTCAAAAACTCATTCATCCCTCCCATCACCCTACTGTGTTCATCTTATAAACACACACACACACACACACACACACCACCAGACTGAATCTAATTCCACTTGGAAGGACAAACATTTACAGTCATTTCTATACTGTACATCACAGATCTCAGCAGAGGCGTCCATTTTGCTTGTTTGTTTTTAGAAGCGGAGATTTATTGGAAACCCTACTGAGAGGGACAAAGCCCGCCCCCTCCGTCTGAGCTCAAAGTCTACCCTCGCTTCACGCTTAATGTATGACTAATCTGTCCCTGGCCTGGAAGAGAGAAGAGGCCTGAAGAGGGTGAGAAAGAAGCAGGGGGGGTAGATGGCGAGGAGGGCGGGAGGTGAAGGCATTCTCCAGGGAAATAAAGATGCCATCAGCTTGTTAGGTGACATTGTAAACAACATGGCTAAGAGCTTCTACTAAACAACCTGAGGGGGCACAGAAGACAATCATTTGAATGGAATGGAGAACAAATAAACCCACCTCTTTATGCCAACCCCCAAGAAAACAGCAGATATGTTGAATGTTTAGCTCCATTATTAGTTCATTTAAAAAGACACTATATCTTTTACTGCAGAAGAAGCAATGGCAAGTCATGTAAACTAACCAGAAACTAGTTTTAGTCATAAGCTGTACAGTCACCTAAGGCTACAAACAATAAGGACGTATACAACCACGTGGTCGTCACAGTTTTTAACTGTTAAAGTCAATTGTGCATTTTATTGAAATACCATCAAATGAAGTATATATCAGCACAGTTGAAAAAACAAACAAACAAAAAAAAAACCCAAGTGGCTCCAGGGACAACAAACCCCGCCCCTTGCACGTATTGTAGCTTATTTTGGCATCGATCCAGTGGATGTCATCATGTCTATGTGTGTGCTGATGTCAGGATAGACATAGACAACATAAGCATATTTCAGTGATTAGAAGAAGTAAATGAAAAAAAAAACAGATTTAAAAAATTCATCAAAAAGTTGAACTTTGACCTACTTTTCTCAAAACATAATCACATCTATTCTGGGTTGCTGGGAATCTATAAACCTAATTTGGTTAGAATTCAACTAATAGTTTTGGTGATAAAGTGTTAACAACCAAACAAAGAAACAAACCCAACCAAAAACAATACCCCTTGCCTCCCCTTTGAGGGACTTTAATGTCAGCTGTAACAATAGGGCAGGAAGCACCAATGATAAACTGTTTTGTCATTATCTATGCAATATGAACATTATAAAGATCATCCTTCTTATCTATCATATAATTTTAACTATGTTGTACCGACCAGATGTATATAAATATTTAGGTACAATCACAATAAAGGCATCTATTCTATTCTATTCTATTGTATTATATTATATTTGAGTGTTTCCCAATTCTTTTGAGCTGTGGCACATATTTTACATTAAAAAAAAAAAATCTCAAGGCACACCACCAATAGAATAGAACAGAATCTACTCTATTCTCAAAGTGATGAATTGCAAAGATCATTTTTATTACACAGGCCATGTATTAACATTCAATACATAAACCGTGCATTCCCACCATTTGCCATCAGATAACTCAGATTAACCCTCTGTAGATTCCTTGATGTTATTTTTGTATTTCCTGTGAAGTTGGTGAGGACTGAAGAAGTGAAAGCAGAGTGAAATGAGCAACAAAATTAGATGTAACAAGGTGACAATGAGCAACACATCAGCTCCATGAGATTATTTTGGATTCAAGAGTGACTGCGCAGCTACTGTGTAAAAGACAAAATGTGAAGGAAATGTATCTTTAATTTTTTTTTTTTTTTTTTTTTAGAATTTTAATATGTTATTTGAATGTATAGTCTTGTTTAACTGGTTGAGTATTTATGCAGATTTGTTTAATTAAAATATGTTTCTTTATTTAGTGACCTCTGGCTATTCTGTATTTGGAGAGACACAGATAGCCCATTTGCACAATTCAATATTTGTTCATTTTTGATCATCATAACATGAAATAATACACGCCATGGGTTTTCTTCATGATGTGCAGGTGTAAAAGTTAAGAGGGAAGTCACGTATATAATGAATAAAAGAGAAAGCAACCACTATCACTGTGATGATGGATTGTGTATTTAATGACTAACTCTTCACGGGAGCTGAAATTACTTTTTGTATGATTATAAACTAATTACTGCTTATTGTTTTAACCCTTAAAGACCCAAACATCCACTGACGACCAAAATCGTCTACTGATATAAAACGTGTAGTAACTGCTGATCCACGAATCTTATCAATCCATGTAAATAATTAGTGTAAAATATAGTTTGTCATCTTTTCATGATCATCAGATACGACCCATTTGGATGTTCAGAGGATCTGTAGTTACCATGGAAACGCCGTCATTTTTATACAGCATCGATTCACAGTAAAACCCATGGAGTTGGATCAATGACAGTGGACAGAGACACTTGTTTTACTTTCAATTAATGATATATTTGCTGAGAAAATCGCTTTTTCTTCAGTTTTCTCTGTTTCTGATATAAAAACCCTCAACTTTATTCAGAGCTTTAATGAAAATCTACATGATCAGTAAATTAAATATAGGAAAATACATGATTTTCAGTGAAAAAACACAAAATACAGAGGATAATATTATAATAAATGGTGATAAATCACTTAAAAAGGTGAAATCTATGGAGAAGTTTGTTTAGGAATTACCCAAATGTAAGCCATAAAAACCCAGTGCTACTTCTGTGGTAATAGAATGATAAAAGATAGTGTGTGGTTTTAATAGGTTTTAGTAGGTCATTAAAGTGACGCATAAGGTAGTAAATTCAAAATGTCATAAATTTAAAAACCTTTGTATCAATTCCTATAGAAAGACTATTATCAATATGATCATTTTCAACAGTTGAACCAACTTTTGGTGATGACAGTGCACTAAATTCGCGGATCAGAGCTTCACGCGTTTGTTTTGATCGAGCGCCTCACGGAAATTGCAGAGTATTCATCGTGACCTAGTTTTCCAAGATGGCGCAACACATGAGTTCGCAGAGCGCCAGTTCCATGGACTTTTCTGACGCTGTAAGTAGTTTTCAGTGATTCTTTTGTGATATCTATAGCACAGAAAGAAAG
>JAPSES010042698.1:0-12207 GCA_029822895.1 Maxillicosta whitleyi
ATTGCTGTTCATACCTTTTCACTGGGGTTATGTAGAAACGCTCCCCATTTGTAGTGTTTACAGTTATTGCATTTATAACCGTGTATTTAAAGAAACATTTTAATGTAATTGTAATGATGCTGGGGCATCAGCAACTGTTGGGCAACACTTTATTGACCAGTGATTCTGTGCTTGCTGTCTTACAGAGTTGATGACCTACCGAGCGTCCATGTATTGTTGAAGGCGTGATTTCGAGGGGTGGACTTTGGTGTGTGTGTTTTTTCAAAATATAGCTCGCAGGAACCGTTTTTCCAAGATCATCAACCCCCCCTTTACCTGCGCACACTCGGACAATCGAGTGTGCTGGGGGGGGGACAAAACACCAGATAAACTATATGGACAAAACTACAGCTCCTAAGACAGTGTTTTTCAACCTTGGGGTCTGGACCAAAGGGTCCGATCTGGCCCCTGGGATGAATTAGTGAAATATAAAAATGACACTTAAGATATTAACAAACAGAAATGTCAATCTGAAGTGGATCAGACCAATAAAAACACTATCAGAATAAACTATAAATAATGAAAACCACATTTTTTCTCTTTTTTTGATAGTAAAAAAAGTTAAATGATACAAAAATGTTTACATTTACAGATTAGCCTTTCATAAAAAAAAAAAAATGAATAACCAGAAATGTCTCGAGAGAATTCAGTGTGTAATTGTACCAATATTCTACCTGTTATTAAATATGTAGTGTATTTGTAGATCCACTGTGATCTGTACGTTATAACGTACATGTGAAATTAAGGAAGTGAGGCCAAATAATGGAATAAACTGTTTAAAAAAATGCATTTTTTTCTTAATACATTTGTTTTTGTTCATGTTTTTGTAAATGTAAATATTTTAATGATACAATTTTACTTTTTTTCACACTAAAACATGAGAAATTACACATATAATTGTGGAAATTATATCATTTATATATTATGTTATTTTAATGACCAGCCCACTTTGAGTCGTATTAGGCTGGATGTGGCCCCTGAACCAACACGGGTTTGACCCCCCTGATATAGACGTTTAGAGTAAGAAAGTAAAAAAAAAACAAAAACAAAGAAAACGTACCACCGTCACACATGAGCAGACATTACTTGGTTGAAGCTACGAGTGCAGGACTGAAGTTTCCCTGTGAACCACACCTTTAAAATCATCTGCTTCAGTGATTAAATGTTATGTATTTTAATAAGATGAATTGGAAAACAAATGACAAAAGTTATTATTGTGTTATTACACATACTGTTTATGTTGGTTTATGTACATTTATACAATAGATGTATAAATGTTCCACTAGATCAGGGGTGTCAAATATGTGGCCTGGGGGCCAAATGTGGCCCACCACAGGTTCTAATGCGGCCCCGTGGGATGAATTTGCAAAGTGTAAAAAATCCACAGTCAAGGCTGTTGAACACATTTCAGTTCCACATACAGACTAATATGATCTACAGTAAAATAATAACAATAATTTTTAAAAAAATTACTATATTTTCTTCTTGGTTTTCTCTTTTAACTGGTCCTGTCACTCGTCCATCCTCCAGGACTCAGGTTCTGCTCCAGGTTTAAATCTGTTAAAAGGACGTTTTTCCTTCCACTGTCACCAGTTCCAAGTGTTTGCTCCTGGAAGGTTCTGTTGGGTTTCTGTAAATTGGCCTCACAGACTGGGTTCTACCAGCTCCATGTGTAAAGTGTCATGAGATAACATCTGTTGTGATTCGGCGCCATATAAATAAAATTAGATTTGATTTGAACTTGGAGTCGAGTCTATTTCGAGGAGCAGGTTGGGGTGGTTTGGCCATCTAGTGAGGACGTCTCCTGGATACCTCCTGGGGAGATGATTCAGGTATGTCCGTCTGGGAGGAGACCTCGGGGCTGACCCAGGACATACTGGAGGGATTTTATCTCTCGGCTGAAAGAGCAGGTGGGCGTGGCTGAGGAGAGGGCGGTCTGGACTTCATTGCTGAAGCTGCTGCCCCCGTGACCTGGATAAGCAGATGAAGACGAGTACGATATTTTCAAGCTCTATTGGCTAAAAATAAGTTGTTATGGCTCACTGAAATGTTGTTCTTTAGGTCACAGGTGTCAAACATGAGGCTCGGGGGCCAAATCCGGCCCGCCAGAGGGTTCAATCTGGCCTACGGGATGAATTTGGGAAATGCACAAATTACACTGAAGATCTGAACAATCAATAGTGTCAAAATCATTTTAATTCAGGTTCCACATACACAAATATGAACTAAAGTGGGTCAGAACCAGTAGAATGTTATTATAATAACATACAAATATTGATAACTTTAAACTTGCTCTTTGCTTTATTGTACAAAAAGTAAAATTGCATGAAAATTTTTACATTGACAAACTATCCTTTTTACAAAAAGATGAATAACCTGAACAAATATGAACCTGAAATGTCTTTACAGGAGTTAAGTTCAATATTCTGACTGTTACTAAATGTTTTGTGTATTTGTAATATTTCTAACGCACATGTGTAAACGATAAACTGATAAAATGAGGCAGAATATTGTTAAAATTGCACTTGTTATTCTTAATACATTTCAAGTTCATATTATTCCGATTTTTAAGGAAACTTTGTTGATGTAAACATTATCATAATATAATTGTACTTTTTTCACTGTTATTATTTTACTGGTCCGGCCCACTTGAGGTCATGTGAGGGGGAATATGGAGTTTGACACCCCTACTTTAGGTGATTCTGTCCTATTTGAAATGTGATGAGATACTTTGACTAGAAATGAGAAAAACACCCTTGGTAAGACTTAGTTTTTTGCAGTGAATCCTGGATGTGTGGGGTCAAAACGTGCACAGGCATGATATAACCCCCCCCACACACACACACACACACGATGTGGGTTGAAGGGTTCATACACACCTCAGAGTCCTCCGACTGTCCTTCTCCATGTTGTTCTCAGGACCTTCACTGTCATACGATGCCAGATACAAATCTACAGAAAGAAAACCAGGAAACATGATAATACAATTTACACATGCGCGCGCACACACACACACACACACACACCTGTCCTTGAGTAAGACACTGAACCCCAGTATGTTCTGGCATGGTAGAACCTTGTATGGTACAGTAACTGCCTACTGGTGTGTGAATGTGAGCTACTACATCCCGCCCCCCAGCATCCGGAAATGCCCCCACCCTCTTACAGATGCAAAATGTGTGCCAGAACTCAAGACAAATTGAAAATTGAAAGTGAGAAAAAAAAAAAAAAAAGCGTAACCGAGATAAACCAATTGAAAGGCGGAGGTTGTTAACGAATCGACAGGACAGCGTCACAGGGTTCTCCAGAGTTAGAGTTTTGTCCCATAATTTTTGTGGTTTGGTTCTCGGATTTGGTTTTTTTTGCTTCTCAATATCTCAGGCACGATGTTGACGCCATATAACTCACCTCTGACAAAGTTTGAGAATAATTCAGAAACTAAAGGTTGCTTTGTCAGTGTTACAGTAAATCAACAAATGCCTGATTCATCCATCCTTCATCCACCGCTCTACCTACCGTCCTCAGTGAACACCGGCGTTGTCAGGATGTACTGAAGGATCCTATGATCCTTCTCAAATGGACACTCCACTTTTTTCCAGGTCATGAACTCACTGACTTGTTTGGCGAGTTCCCAGAATTTCTAAAAACCAAATAAAAACAGAAGTTATAGGTCATTTTTACTCTGTACCAACATTAGGTATGACGTGTCAGTATGGAACTAAGGTACTATAAATACTGCAGACATGTGAGTCTGAGATGGAATAAGTGGAAACTCTGGTTCAACGGACTCTAAAAAAAACCTCTAAAATATAATGTGTAGCAGTAACCCCAGGACAGAACGAAGCCTTAAATAGTGATTCAGAGAAACTGGACCACAGACTATGTAAAACACTGACAGTTTCATTTTCCACAGATACAATTATAAACATCACATGTTTCAGTGTGGACTCCTCTGTTTGGGAATTCAAATAAAAAGTAACTAATGAAGTGTCAGGTTTTGTGAATAGAACAAATAGATACAATGTTTTATTTTTCCTTTTTTTTGTTTTTATCTTGGATTTATTTATTTATTTATTTTTTGTACAGTTCAGTTTACCTTGAAGTTAACATGTCCATTCTCCAGCCTGTTGACGCAGCCCTGGTTCAGGAAGTAGATGTCTTTTATGAGTAAGCTGAAGAAAGGGATGACAATCTGCAAGACGACAGAAAAAGATGCAATAGAACTGAGAAGACACTTCTCTGCTGACCTCTGACCTCTGACGGAGCATCAACCCCAGGCCTGAGGAAAATCTGCTGCAGTACAGAAACACTGAGCCCTACAGCACAAAGAAGCACATGAAATATCCACATTCCACTGCCTCAGCAGGACACAGACCCCTCACACCCACAGCCTCTAGGTGGTGCTACAGACCAGTCGAATGACACCACTGGACTCACAAATGCTGCTTTTCCACTCACATGGGCCCAGCTCGTCTCTACTCTACTCGGTTGCACATAAAACATGTTTCTAGAACTGCCTTTTTCCACGCAATATTGCTAAAATTAGGCAAATTCTAACACAGAACGATGCTGAAAAATTTGTCAATGCTTTTATTACTTCAAGACAAGACTACTGTAATTCACTTTTGTCAGGCTGTCCCAAAAAGTGGTTAAAGACCCTTCAATTAATCCAAAATTCTGCTGTGTTAGCCTCTCTGCACTGGCACCCTGTTAAAGCTAGACAATAAAATACTCACAAAACCGTTCATGTCTTAGTAACATATAATCCACACTGTAAAAAAGGGGTGTCTATAAACAAGATAAAAACACTAAATCTGAGGGAAAAGTTTGTAAAAACAAATGAAATGAGAGGGCCTTCACTCTGTAGGTTCAGTCCCTAATTATCTGTCCATGCAGTAAGATAATTTCATTATAAATCTTCTATAAAGTCAACAGCTGCCTGAAGGACATCCTAACCTCAACCCCCCCACCCCTCACCCCAGACTCAAGCACAGACGTCACAACAGTAAGAACATACCAGACTTTTTGGGAACTTTCCATTTCATGACCCTGACCTTTTGTCCAAGTGGGATCTCTGCTCAAAAACCAACAGTATGTTCTGTTCCATAAAACACACACACAAATATGACAACAAGGACGGTTCAGGCAGGAACATCCCGAAGCATCAGAGAACAGTATGTGATTTGGAACACGTCCGTGTTTGTTTCCTCTGCTTTCATGGACGCTTTTCACTGCATGATTAAGGAGGAGGAGATCAACACCCTCTTCACACTGAACTGATACCAGATTACACAACCTCTGCGAAGTCCACATACATGGTTCATCCATCCATCCATATATCAATCTATGATGTAAATACTGCATGATGTCATAGATTTACTCATAAACTTCTAACTTTTGTGTTTACGCTGCTTATAAAACACTCATCACCGAGCTTAAGGAATGACATCAAATTGGACTGGGATTGATTTGACCCTGACACCAAACCTGTTAATCTAGGTTACTTCTAAATCTAAATTCAGTCACTTATGTTGTTACTATTCATAAAAACATTATTACGCAGTATGTAATGACATGACTAAAGCCTTGTTTGTGTTTGCTGTGCAGTTCTTACTTTCTCTCTGTTGCTGTTGGCGGTGGCTGACCGCTGTGTTGCTCCTTTCAATGCTGTTCTGTAGTTGTAGAAGTTGTTTGAAGGATCCATCTGATGCTAGACAAGATGAAAAGTAGGAAAAACATGAAATAAGAAAGATCACTTGTATTTTTGCTTGCACCCGAAAGTGAGCAGCTAATAAAAAACATTGCAGGATCGAGATTTCACATAGCTATAGAATGGAGAGCAAACCGGTAAATGAGGTGGAAAATGGGTCTTTCATCTGTTTTTTTTTCTCCTGCGGGACGGTAGAAGACTAAAAATCAATGCATCTCTATTATTGTGCGGGAATAAATTACCAGAGTTTCATGGGAGCGGGCGGGAGTGGACATGTATATTGCGGGTGCATAACACACACTACGCGGTTGGTAACGGTCAGAAATAACATGGCTGTGGGCAGGAGAGAGATGAAGAAACTAGTACCTCACAGGATCTACAAGGGACCACCTGAGTTTCAAACTTGACCATCTTTTGCACCAAGGTACGCGATATTAAAAAGGTTGGGAAGCACTGCACTAAGCTATCCAGTTGTTATATAAACAATGAATCAATGCTAAGTTAAAAAAAAAAAAAAACTAAAAATTTTCTTTTCTTAAAACTGAAAAAAATGAGAAATGCAGTATTTTTAACATCTACCAAGTGAGGAGCCCTTCTGTATTCCTTGGGGTCAATTTGACTCCATTCCGCTGCCTTCATGTGGATGTGGAAGACCACTGGGGGTATTCAGATTGATTTTTGTGGATTTTCTAACTGATGGAAGACGTTAAAATAATTACGTCCACAAATCCTGAAAGCAGCAGCGCAGCATCACTATTTACAAACTTACTTCTAAGATGTCATACTTGTCCATCTTGACTTTGCTCCAGGTTTTCTTGAGTCGAGACACAGGACTCATGTTCATCCCAGCTGTGAGATGGACACATAAAGTATACAGTGAGAGTGGAACCAGACCAAACAGGGACATGTCTTCAGTCAGACGCTGCCCGACCCCCATCACCAAAAGTTCTTTATGAGGTTTGTACTGAGGCAGTGAAGCAGGAGGATGTAGAAGCAACGCACTTCACATGCTTCGGTTCTCTGCTTCTGTGTGTTAACCCTGTTCATGCAGCAGAACCGCACGGATACAAATAATATGCCCACATTTCTTGACACACATTGGGTTATATGACACCACCATGGGGCTGATTTCAATCAAAGTCTAACAAAGGTTATGTGTGACTGACTGAGAAGAGTCCTGCTGGGTAAATAGATCGCACGCAGAATGAACAGGGTGACCACAGGTAGAATTTATGAGCACCTACATATGTTTCCATAGTACCCATAATGCTTTGAGACTACATTTGTTTGTTTGTTTGTTTGTTTGTTTGTATAACTACATAAATCTTGGATCATTTCCAGGAAACAGTGTGAGTGCTTCCCTTCTCTCAGGACAATGACCTGCATGGACTATTTCAGTGCCTCATAATATCATTAGACTGAAGAACGTTATATATGATGGAAATGAACTGGGAAGTCACAAGATGTTACAGCTGTAGCGGAAACTTTCCACTGTACAAATTTGTGTCTGAGCAACACATTGCATTTTCTATGCTGAGTGTATTTACCGTTCATCTACAGAAAAAGCTCTCTGTTTAAAAGTGGTACACACCGAGAAGAAGGGAAGTTCAACTGAAGCTGCCACTTTAAAATATGATCTCTGTTGAGGTATTAAAGTTATCTTTTAATTTTTACTCACTAATTGGTGACATTTTAGACTTAATCCGATAGAGTTTAAGGTGAATCCTACAGTTTCATGTGCATATCAGATGAAAAAATGAGGTACCAACTCACAAATGATGGCCATGAGGGAATTAAAGTTGCCGATGTTGAAGCATTCGCGCGCCACATCAATGAAGAATTCAATGACACGCACCCGTTGTTTCTTCTTCACAGACTGTGGAAAAAAATTGAAAACATTCACCACTATTCAACACTAATGGATGAGTAAAGGGTTTAGTAGAACATGGGTATTATCATAATTATCATGATCAAGACAAAATAAAATATACTGCAGGGTTCTAGCTAGGATTTTATTTTAGAGTAGGGGTGTTGAGGGATTTCAGGGAGATGTTCACTGACTCACTGAAAAATGTCTTTGTGGTGCTCTAAGGTTCGTATTTGAATACCCCTGATCACAGACTCACCGTGCAGATCTCTGTTGCCACCAGAAAACTCAGTCTGTTGAACCATTCAATATAGGCCTCCAGGGTGTTGGTCCTCTGCTGAACCCTGATGCAACTCTACAACACAGAAAAGCACATGTACAGAGCAGCTGTCAGGCAAAACACACGAACCATTATATGATATTTAGTTGTTTCTGTTTATATCTTGCTCCCTACTGTTGTACCCTTTTTTCTATGTCTGTGAAGCACTTTGTAAACTCAGTTTTTAAAGGTGCTATATAAATAAAGGTATTATTATTATTATTATTGCTGTGGTTCCAATGGGAGTGTCCATCAGTCAGACAGCCAATCAGAGGATCAGAGGGAGGAGTCTAAAATAAAAGCAGCCTGCACCTGAGCTCTTCAGCTGGAACCAGCCACGCCCATGTGTCTTTTTAATGCTTTGTGATACTCGAAACTCTGTGAATTTGTGAAGCACTAGATACTTTGGTACTTTGTACACACTTTTGTGGAACTTTTCTTTTGGCTTTAGTTTGAAGTGAGTGTTGCTTGTGTTGTGTCCATCTCGTAAAAAAAAAAAAAAAGAAGAGTTTTGTAAGCGTTGTTTATTATTAATTCTTAGAAAATTGTAAACAGGTATAACTCTAAGTTAGAGTTTCTTTTTGTTAGTTATTCAAATGTCCTTTTGTTGTACTTATCTTACCTTTTGTTTTAAAAAGGAAAGAAACTTTAATTTGATTAATAAATAACTTTACAACACCAAAACGTCTGGTATTCTATGTTATATATATCCCATATGAGCTGGGCATAACAAGGTATAAGTTAGTTAGTAGTCCCTCCTGATCTTAAATGAAATATACCTTGCAGTGTACAGTATGTGTAATGTGTAAATAATGCTGATATGAAACATAACTTATTAACTGTTGCCAATCAACTGATGAATCTGATAATGTTATATCCAGTTTTATTTTAAATCTTCCTGTGACTCTGCCTGAGCCTTAATGTCAGGGTTTATGTAACCAGGCCCTTAGGATTAGGGTTAAAGTTAGAGGGTT
Source organism: Maxillicosta whitleyi (assembly GCA_029822895.1). NCBI lineage: Eukaryota > Metazoa > Chordata > Actinopteri > Perciformes > Neosebastidae > Maxillicosta > Maxillicosta whitleyi. The sequence goes on from JAPSES010042698.1 coordinate 8,910, forward strand.
AGGGGGTTAAGCTTTAGGGTTAAGGTTAAGATTCAGGTTTAAGGAGTTAGGGTTTCACTGTCTCTGTTCCAGTTTTCAGACAAAATTAGATTATTGTACAGAGATGTTTGGTCTTGGTTTTGGTTTGATTCAGTTTTCTATTGTTTCAATAAACCATAAAGTTCATCAGTTAATTGTGGTCATGTGTCCATTATTATGTTCCATGTTTTGGGTTCATATATTTGTAGATGTGACTCAGCAGACATGAACTTCACATCACTGATAGACACATAATAAAAACTGAAATTTTATATATTTTTTTAAAAATATTGTGCATTATTTCTTCCCTTCTACTTTTTCTTATACTTGCCTGGTGCAACTGTAACATACAATTATTTCCTCTGGGAATAAAGTATTCTGAATCTAAAAATTCTGCAATCATTACCATATCATTGTCTAAAGGATCCATTTGGATGAAGGCTTGAACAAATTCTTCGGGTCCAATGTAACCCAGTCTCTCCTGGGACAAAAAAAAAAAAAACAACCATCACACACTAACAATGATTTAATAAATGATTCTGGAATGTGTGGATTAAAGCTGATTCATGTATAGGGTTGTTTTGATCAATAAACATTAATATTTCCAAAGACTTGTTAGACGTACGATCAAAAACAGTGCCATAGATCTAAATTAAATACAATATCAGATTTTTTCTCACCAGTTCTATGTGCGTGAGCTGCTGGGCGACAGTGAAGGGGTCACTACAAATGGACAACATGTCTCTGTGGATCGCCACTTGGCCTTTGACCTTCACAGTCTTTAGCCGCTCTGCTGCTGTGGCATTGATCTTGGAAAGTGCCTCCTCATACTGTTTGAGCACCATCAACCTCCTGAGCAGACCCTGACTCATCTGGACCACTGCCTTCCTGTAAACCTGCTGGTGGAAAGAGTCAAAGCAAGAGAAGGAGAAGGTGTGTTTTACTGTGAAACTACTGACAGAACTAAGCACAAATATGAGCTACAGAACTAGTATGACTACAGTGGGCATATCTACTGCACCTCTAACAAAGTCAGATGTAATAACTGAGGAAAATCACATAAAAACACTTCTGTGACAAAAACACATAGAACTGCATGTAGACAACATGTCAGCAGAATTTAGTGTAAGAGGACGAACGCCCCTGCTACAAAACAACCCTCAAAACACGACCCATCCAGGATTCATTCAGTCAGATATAAAGATATATACCAGGAATTCCATCCATCCGAGGTTGTTGTCCAACCCATTCCTTGGACGCTCTTCACCCAGTTCTTCTCGAAGTTCACACACTTGTTCTTTAGATGTGTCTTTCTGTCAATATTTTATTTTATTTTTTTACAAATTTTTGAAAAATTTTGGAAAAGATGGAAAGTTAAAACTCCAAATTAATCTCTGGGTAGGCGGGGTATCTGTGAGTAGGAGGAGCAAAGTGTTTGGTAACCGGACGGGGGTATTAGCAAGGTCCACCTACATTTTCACTTGTTTCAAAAGTTTTCAAAAGTAAACAATTACATTTCAAAAACTAGCGCATGCCAACAATGTCCTGATCTCTTATCTCTGTACTAAGCTAATTACCTTCAAACTCCACATTTCTCTGTTACAACATTTTGTACAAACTAAAGCCCAATTTATGCTCACGCAGCAAATCATCTGCGACGTGACAGTCAGCGCACACCTCCAAAAAATTCTGACCTTCGCAGACAGTGGCTGTGATTGGTTCCTCTGTACACCTACTGTACACGTATTTCCACTGCCCTTCCCGCGACACATTCAAAGGGCGTACAGCCCCAGCTTCTGTGACGTTTCCTCCTCTGCCTCTCTGCCAACGCCAGAACCAGAAGTCTTTCAGTTTCTAGATCAATCGGCTCCAACTCAATCAATGTTCTCGCTCGTCCAGTCGCCATTGTTCAATGACCTGTTGCTCCACAGTAACCAGAAGATAAACACTGCATAAACTCCTCCTTGCAACTGCGACTTTGCGCCCCCTTGCGTTGTGGCGGTGAATAACATACCGCACACCAACACCTCCCCGCACAACCATGAACGAAAAACCGTCTGCGACAAGTTATCTGCGACAGTTTGCCGCAGAAGCATTACGGGACCTTAAAACTAGAAAAATAAAAATTCCTACTATTTCAAACCGTGTGTCCTACCACTAATATCAAACTGGAATACCTATATATGACAAAAAACAAAAGTAGAAACCTACTGTTCTCAAATGTGAGCACTGACCTGGTCACCGTTGGCCAGTCGCTGAGTCAGCTGTTTCAGAAAACACATCATCCTCTCATCTTTGAAGTCGTAAGGGAATGTTTCTGTCCACTCTGTCAGCAGCTGCACCATTCTGGGACCCATATTCTTGACTTGTATCTAAAAATGGTAATTAAACATATTATTATAAATACTGAATTGTGGATTGTTCAGTACTGTAGCTGTTTTAGAACCAATAACAAATAAAACTGTGGGTTTGCAGAATAGAGATGGAAGATCCGACCTCATCTGCACGGGCATCACAGCGTCGGTGTCGCTCCACACACAGGGAACACAGTCTGGACATGAGTTCATATGGATGGATGAACAGGCGAGAACTGAGCAGGAAGGTGAATATGTACGTCCTCTGAAGGGGAAACAAATGTATTACAACAAAAGCAGAGACAATTCAACCTTGAATAGAAGGTCAACTAAACATCAGAAGACCTTGTGAGTCTCACTTAGGGCTGCACAATTCTAGGAAAAATATGAATCAGAAATTTTTTTTTTTTGCTTAGAATTGAGATTACAATTCTCTGGCACAGGTTTTTTCCCCCCACAAAATTGAACTGCTGTCAAGGAAAATTGGTTCTTATTCCTCTGATTCGTGTCTTTCATACCATTCCACAAGTAGTCCAGTCACTTATGGTCCTGGTTGCTAAGTGACGTCAGCTGATCTGTGAAAGTTTGCAGCGCAAATAAACTTCAGAGCCAATTTTTGGAGAGGGTAAGACTTGATTCTTGGTTAAAGTCCAAGTTATCATCACCAACAAAGAAAACAAAAGAAAAGGAGAAGAACAGCGCAGACGTCAGAGTGGAAGTGGAGTGAAAGCGAAAAGACTCTTATGCTGCTTTTCCACTCCATGGTACCGGTTCATGGTACCGGCAGGAGGCCCCGGGGAAGACCCAGGACACGCTGGAGAGACTATGTCTCTCGGCTGGCCTGGGAATGCCCCGGGGTCCCGCCGGAGGAGCTGGACGAAGTGGCCGGGGAGAGGGAAGTCTGGAACTCCCTGCTTAGGCTGCTG
>JAPSES010042709.1:0-12206 GCA_029822895.1 Maxillicosta whitleyi
ACACACACACACACACACACACACACACACACACACACACACACACACAAACACACACACACACACACACACACATAGTTTCTCTCCACATAAAAATTAAAAATTAGACACATTCAAAACAGATTTATATCCTTAAATCTCATATACTATTTCACAAAACATGGTGACACAGACATTTCGACTTTTTAAAATTTATTTATTTTTATTCTTATAAGTTAATGAGGTTTCATCAAATTCTTAAAAAACTTATTGGGGTGCATGGTGTAGTTGAGTGTAATTTCACCTTTCCTCATTCAGTTTTCTTGGCAAATGAGGGCACTTATATATTTATTGATTTAAAAAAAAAAAACCATCCTTTTCTTTTCCTCTGACACACTCACTGCATGTGACAATTAATTGGTTGAATATAACTGTGTAAGCTAATTAGTGGATGTTATTGCTTCTATTCCTGGCTGATATTTCCCTTTGAAGACTAAAGTCATTGCCCTCACTGAGGCCCTGTGGTTGAGAAAATAACACAGCACAGGCCTTTACCACTGAAGTTCCTCTGTGGAAGACGAGCCAAGAAGCTTCTTGTTTTTCTCATGAATAAGAGATTAAATGGCGGTTATGAATTTAGAAGTAAATGAGCCTGCCCACTGTAAGAATGGCATCGCTGGCAGTTTCAGGGCGCCCTTTGAGGTGGGTGTTCTCTAATCAGGCTGCTCTGGGTTTAGCTGTAAATGCTAACCTTTCATGTTATGGCTTTAACTTTAGGACCCATCGTATTCAGAATTGTTACAGACAGCTGAATATTTCCAATGGCTGAGCATGATTTAACCCATTACTTCAAATTTTCTTTATTTACAACAGCATTTTAAGCTTAATGTGATACAGTCATAGCAAAATGCTCAATATTTTCTGTGCCCTGCGTTGGCCTACATCAAAACTTCAAATGAAATAGTACCAAACACAATTGCAAAACCAGCAGTACAGCACATTAAAGTCCTTTCACTCTGTGGCAGTGCATTTTAAAGTGCATGTTGAGGATGACAATTAAAATAATTAAGAGGAAATGTTAATAAGCAGATAACAAAAAACACACAATGCAACAGACAGTAACAGAAAGAAGACACAGATAACACTAGAAAAAATACTTACACATTAAGTGGTTGCCAGGCTGGCCACTGTGCTTTCATTTTGATCACTGTTAGGACATCATCACCCTAGAGAAGTCAGACGTAGACAGAAATGAAAAGTCAAAGTCAAAGCCCAGGTAGAATCAGCCTTTCACCTCTGAATCCCGTTGCTCTACATGTTTCTGATTAAAAAGATCAGTGGAAGAAGAACTACAACTGCAACTGCAACTCCAACTAAAACTCACTCCACCTAAAGCAGTGACTGTACATAATCTAATCAGTGTTGTATAGTAACAAAGTACTAATACTTCACTACTGTACTGAAGTATTTTTTGGAAGAATTTGTACTTTACTGAGTATATTTACCCTGCCCCCCAGAGGGGAGGCAAGGGTTATTGTTTTGGTTCAGGTTTGTTTTGTTTGTTAACACACTAGTAAAATGGGTTTATAGATTTCCAGTCACCCAGAATAGATCTGATTACATTTTGGTAAGAGTAATCAAAGTTACAATTTTTTTAAAACTCCCCCCATTTATTAATAATGGGTGAAATTTCACATGTCTGCAGCAGCAAAACTAGTGGTTGAATTCATACTAAAATGGATTTATAGAAAAGTAGGTCAAATTAAAAAAAAAAAAAAAAAATGTCTACATTTTTAATACACTGTATCGTTACTCATCACAAAAAAATAAATGAAAGGGAATGGGATGTTTGTAAAAGAAAAAAAAAAGGATACAACTGAGAGAAAGTGTCACGGTGCATCTTGTGTTGCCACAGACTCTGCCCTCAAACGGATTATTTTCACCTTCTAGCACCACATCTGAGTCAGAGCTCCATCAGGTGCTGCTCAGGTGCGGTGCTGGAACATTCTGCCACATCTTCTGCCTCGTTACTCACTCCACACCATCAAGTTTTTTGTTTATCCATGGTTATGATTAGCATTATGTTAATAATCAGTTTTACTCCCTTTAGTACCATGCATTTGGGTCCATTCTTTCACCCCATCTTGACAGAATGTTCCAGCACCGCACCTGAGCAGAGGAGCCACTTCAATAGGCGCCGATGACTCTGACTCATGTGCGGTACCAGCAGGGGAAAGCAGTTGGTTTGAGGGAGGGGTCTACAGCAAAACAAGATGCACCATGACAGAAAGGCACATGTAAAGAACAAGTGAGTGAAATTTAAAAACAATCGTGTGAATAATGTTCAATAAATTGGATTGACAAATTGTGGAAGTTGAAAAGGTAAAAAAATGTATTGGCAAAATCCAACAACTGAAACTTAGCCATCAAAATATTAGCTGTGCATATCCTAGTGGTAAAGAACAAGTGAGCCAGATTTGAAAAGAATTAGGTAAATAGTGACCAAGAAATCCAAGAAAAAGAAATGAAAGTGTCCAAGAAAAAGGATGTACAAAAATCTCGGAAGGACAGAGGGATGGGTGGAATTTCTGCTGTATCTATACACCCCTGCCTGCCCAGTGAGCAACAGATAAACTTTGGAATGACACCTTCTGTGCTCAGGAACTTGAAAAATGCAAGTGTGCAGAGACACTGAACGCAGAAACATTAAACTCCAGTTATCCTCTATAATGGAGTCAGTTTGAGTGGGATAGAAAGGATGGAAATCTAATGGTGACAATTAATCCTGCTGCTCTGGGGATCAAAGTTGCCGCTGTTTTCCCATAAAACAACAGAATATACGCCCATAAATATGGGATGAAGGACAAATACATTTCATGTGCATTAATGTGTCTGATGGGAACTTGCAGTGGCTGTTCCATGTGTCCAATTTGTGGTCAGATTTATCCCCAAAAGCAAACTCTGTCTTATTGAATTTCATTGCAGCAAATCTGACAAGCGCATAATAAGCACAGCAGACTAATCCTATTTCAGATTCAAGGATGTTACTGATGGGCTCTGTCTGCACTGAGTTTTCAAATAAATACTCATTCTTCTGTGTGTTTCTAAACCCTGATACAGTATTGCATGCCAGGGAAGCTTTGTAGAAAACTGTTCATTCAAACTTAAATCATGTTCAGAAAGGAACTAAAAAGAAAATAAAAAAAAAACTCTGGGTTGTACTTTTTAGTTCAGGTCATCAGGTGATTCAGATCGAGAGAAATAGTTTTTCTTTTGTTCTCCACAAGGTCGGGTGTTTATGTGAAAATGTGTGAAAGCACTGCAGCTGAAAAAAAAAACCCTTCATGTAACACAGGTGGTGTATGTACTGTATCATAAGCATACGGTACCTCCACTGACAAACAGCACTGGAGAACAATTCAGCAAGACCATTAGAAAAAAAGATACGTTACAGAGAGAAGTATCCAAGAAAGTGACACAGATCACTACTGAACCAAAAAAAAAGACTTATGGCCACAAATTAGTATTTTGGCAGCCCTTTACATAACAAATTAAAGTGTCAGGACTCATATCTGCTGAAAAGGACACATTTCATACTGCACCTGCAACCCCAGAAAAGATATTTCATGCTCTCTTTATCTCTCATTCTTTCTTTCTTTTGGTATTGGGTAGTCTGCAATAAAAACGAATAAACAACCACATAGTCCACAGAGCATATGTTCTCGGAAGGATCCATTTTCTGCCAAATCTGCACAATTAAAATGATCCGACATTAAAGGTGAGAAAATTGAAGAAAAGTCATCCACTCCAGTGTGTGGACCTTTCAGTGGTGCATCTCTGATTTTGTTTCTCTCTGAAAGAGATGTCATTGTAGTTGAGGCAAGCTTTTTACAGGGGATGAGACAAACTGACACGAACGGATGAAATGTGTGCCACTTTGTAATTCACAAATAATTATCAGCCGCAACATCTCACAAAACACAGGTTGTGGTCACGAGTACCCCGCACAACCTTTTACCACTTAAGCACTGCATCTTTAAAATTACTTGGAACGCTGTCAAACTGAATGACTAAATATATCAATTGTTACGACCCATAACACCATTTGATGAATTAGCTTCCCTACAAGCAGCATGGGAAATAACACAATATATTACTAATGACATACAATGCACAGTGTGTGATTAGCATGAAGTAAAAGTCGAACCAAAGCTACTGTGATATTATAAATATACACATTTATATGCAGCTGGCTAGCTCAGTGGTAACATCATGGCCTGAGGTGCATGAGGTCGCCGGTTCGATTCCGGCCGGAGACCCTTAATGCTCCCGCCCAATGGGCAGCACGGTGGCGCAGTGGTTAGCGCTTGTGCCTCACAGCAAGAAGAACCATTGGTTCTTTCTGTGTGGAGTCTGCATGTTCTCCCCGCGACTGCGTGGGTTCTCTCCGGGTACTCCGGCTTCCTCCCACTCCCAAAGACATGCACCACTAAATTGGCCCTAGTGTGTGCATGTCTGTGTGAATTGTTGTCCGTCTGTCTGTGTGGCCCTGCGATGAACTGGCGGCTCATCCAGGGTGTTCCGCCCATAGTTGCTTGGATAGGCTCCAGCCCCCCCTGCGACCCCAAAAGGGACTAAGTGGTTGAAATGGATGGATGGATAACTGGGTGGCTCAGTGGTTAATGCCACTGACTTTGGTGCGGAAGATGGCCGGTTCGAGACCCAGCTGATCCTTTGGAAAAAGATCTCTACACTATACAGCCCAATAGCCACAATTGTGTGTTTGTCAGGAAGGGCATCCGATGTAAAAACCTCTGCCAAATAAACATGCAAAGGTGATTTGCTGTGGTGACCCCCAGAAGGGAAAAAATTCAATGAAATCATCATTATATATTTTGTATAAAAAAAGGAAATTGGATCATTTCTTACGGCTAATTTTCTTCAGTAATAATTTAATTTTCATTCAACTGTAGAATGTCTCTGTAGGATCAATAAAGAGGATCCAATATTTTCCATCATAACTTACTAATTACCAGAAACTTATCACTTAGTAACTCCCAAGACATTTTAATGGAATAGATAAGATTCATAATTAAATGTAGACGTGTCAGGCGTGCAGACATCTGTAGGATACGGTGTAGCTTCAGGTGTATCAAACTCTGGATACTGCAGGCATCATCAGTTACCTCATCTGGCTTTTCAGAGTGAATGATACCAGATAATATAATACATTACTACATGAAAACATAACATTTCTGACTCATTCAATTCAGACTCGCTACATTTGAAAGGAGAAGGAGGAAATTTGCTTCTAAAATTTACTGCATCAGTGTTTCTTACCCAGAGTGCATGGTTTTCATCTTAAAAGTTCCTAGAAAAATCGCACAAATGAAAGGCATTACACAGGCAAATAGCCTCCTTCATCACCTGAGGCGGAACTTTCAAGTTTCACATAGAATATTAATCAAACAAGTCGGGGTCCCATACCCCCTAATGGACTGATTTTGACATTGATATGAATTGCTCTGTGTGCAATACAAATTCCGAGGTTGGTTGGGACCTGCTTGTTTATACCCTGCATAATCCTGCAGCTCTCCTCCAAGGCTTGTAACATTATGCTCTCCATCAAGATAGGCCAACAACTACTACTCACCAGGTTGCTGTAAATGTGTTATACATACGTATTATCCCCTGTGGGTGGATGCCCTCTGATCTTTTCTCTAAACCACCTATCAGGTCAAAATATGCCTTAACCATTAACTTGTATAACTTGTTTGTAGGATGAGCCTGTGTATGATTATAGTGTGACTGGTAGCCTGCTGTGTGAGGAGCACTCTACTGTAGTATTATAATGCAAATTCTTTCAAAAGTGATGGTGACGGCATCTGATATAATATAAAACAACAATACATTGATGTAATTTATAATGTAAAACCTGTAAAAAAAACAAACAAACAAAGGATCCAGTAGTATCCAGTAATTATCTTTACAGTAATTAGCAATTTTTCAACACTTTATTGGCGAAATTTACTGTCAGTTCTACTACAAACTTGTTACAGTGTAGATATTGCATAGCAGCAGTTTGGCAACCTCATAGTACAGATAAAAAAAGTACGGTTAAAAGAGCAAGGGAAGTCACAGGGAAAAAGGAATGTTGTCCCCTCTATGAGAGATTGTGTTCAGAAAAGCAAAACTAATTTAAAGGATCCCTCGCATATCTTACACCATGAGTATGAACTATTAACCTCAGATATCTACTTAACAGTGTTAGGTAAAGGGTAATGTTTCCAATCTATCTATTGTTTAATGTTTTATTTATTATTTCCTGTTAATGACTTTATATTCTCTTATGTCCTTGGTATGTATATTTCTGTGTATTTATATATGTTTCTATGATTGTATATAGAATGCATTGTTTATATAGTTTTACATATTGTGCATTCCTTTGATGGCATGCTGTCATATTATAAAATGATTATTTGTGTTTTCTATTGCACCTCTAATCTGACACTATTCCCAAGGCGAATTTCACTGTTACTAGTTACTTTTTCACATGACTAGAAATTATATGTTGATGGAAACTTCTAAAGTAATTTAAACATGTCCAGTAAATACATTAACAATGCAATCAGAATATTAGCCTAATTCATATTTCTCTCCATTCATGTGTTGAGTGTTTTAGTCTTTTCTGCACAAACAAACAATTTAAAAAAAATGCTTTGTTATTTGACTTACAAGGAAGAAAAACAGTATGGTCAAATGATCAAAGATGCAAAATAATATCTTTAATTTTCAGCTTTTATAGTCACTTCTCATCTGTTTCACACAAGAGACTGAGCCCATGATTCTACTGTATCCTTCCATTAGAAACAAATATTAAAGTATACAGCCATAAATAAACCTACTTTTATGGCTTCAGATGAGTTTGCTGTTAGGGTTAATGACTGGTAGCCTCGAGATTTATTAGCCTAATGACAAAATGTGCAACAGCTCATTACCTTGCACAAAACCCCAACCCTCTGAAGGCATTTCTCAATTAACAAGAATAACTGCATTGGCTTAAAAACCATTAGCATGCCAAAATAAAAATGTGAATTTACTGTATGTTGACACACTTTACTGAAAGAAAGATACAGTGAGTGAAGCACCAGATAGAAGATCAGAAAAGTATGGATTTTACTTTCAAAATACAATAAGAAAAAAAAAGGGCTGTCAAAATATTGTTATTTAAACATTTTAAATGACATTTAATCACAGGGTTGCTGTGGATTAATTTGATTAATCATAATTAAATATATATATATATATTTTCAGTCTTTATTCATGTTTGATTTTGTATGCGCATGTCGACTCAAGAAAGAAGGGAATATGCACTTACATATTTATTAACCACCTTCAGTATTTCCAACAAAGCATCTTGAAACAACTGTTCTGTCTTGTTTTTTTTTTTTTGGGGGGGGGGGGTGTCCTTATGTTTCCATCCAAAAGGGCCACTGTGCTGTTTAGGATCTTCCATCTTTATGGGTTGGTTCTGTCACTACTGGATCAACTGCCCATTTGTTCATGTACAACAGTAACTATTTGGACAAACTGCTCCAAATGCATTGGCAGAGACATTCAGAGTCATTCTGCGCTGCAGATGGGTTAATTTCATTTTTAAAATTTTGAATCAGATTAATTATGATGATGAATTAATGCGCTAATTTTGACAGCCCCAGAAAAAAAAATAGAGAACCAATTATCATCATTTATTTAGCAAAGTTTAACATGCAGAATGTGATGGCTATGCTTGGTTCACAGTCAGGTTGCTGACACAGGTCACCGTAGTCATTTCCTAATCTGTGGAGACGCAGTACGCACAATCATGGTCTTGTTTACAGCCTGGTGCATCATTAGGGTTCTTCACGGTGCTATAGGAGCAAAGCTGCGAGACAAACAAATGTACAAATCTGCAAGTCCTGTTTTCTTTTCACTTGAATACCACCGAGGACAGAAGGTTATAATGAAATCCTTGGTGCTTGCAAAGTGAGTTTTTATAGGATGCGGTTGCAGCAAAACATGAGAGCTTTGCCTTCGTTCTGATATGTGGATATCGGGGAATGAAATCCACTTGGAAAAGCATACAAAGAATTCACACTTCATTTATTTATGGAGAGTATTATTCATTTACATTTTGTGATTTTTGAAGCATCTTGTTATCTTAGTTTAAATGTACTGAATTTTTAAAGCGTGTTCAGTTCTTTTATAAAGTGCTTTCTGTGCTGATATTTTCTAAAACACCATATTAAATGTTTATTAATTTGCTTTATAAGGTGCTTCTGCATATTAGAGTGCACCTACTTTCCTCCTTTACTTGGTAGCTGCTAATTGGACAACCTGCACCACTAATTAAAGCCTTCCCACTGGTAAAATTATTAATAAGTTCACTCTGCTTTTCCTCGTGTCAAAAGCAGGCAGGCTGCAAAAGACAGAATTTCAAAGATTACATAAGCAGACCTGAACGCTACTGTATGCCATCTCAAATACAGTGCATTTCCACTAATGACAGGGGTGTCTAAAACTGAACCCTATTAGCAGCATAACATGCCCCTTCTTTTTCTTGCCAAACATATACAGTCATTAAGTTTTTACCGCATCTGTCATTTCCTTACTTCTAGTAATTTAATAATCAGCAAAATAAAATCTATAACTCATAGGTCTATCATTTATAATGGAAACTCGGAGACAATCTCTCAGGAACTCATTAATGGGCTCAAAAATGTCCTTGCAATTTATATGCCCTGGTGAAGCAAGCCATTAGGTACCAATAAGCCCACATGCTGCTTCTTACTGCCTTCACATTTCAAGGTTTTCTCAGTTTAATTGAATTACTTGCTATTGTTGTTTGTGCCATCCAAGTTTCATAACCCCACTCAAGTTCTGTTACTGTGTGCTGCTGCAAAGTGTAGAGCCATTTAATGCTGCTAATCAACAAATAACACAGCGTTATGGTTATACAATTCTTTGAAAAGGTGACATTTGAAAATATGATGTCTTTTATCACTTCAGACACACATGCTTCACTGAATAAATAAATACTGATGTAACTGACATTTTAGTTGTTTTTTCTGTGGGATTACTTTTTACATAATTTTACAGTATTCAAGCTTTTAACTTTCTAAATGGATTTTCCCCATCTTGTCTCACAGTGCACTCTACAGTGTCCATAAGGGATAGAAATCTGTTTTTGTAATCTGTCATACTGTATTTGTGCGTCATGTCATGCATCAGCATTCCTCTGTCATTAATCAGTGTTAGACTCCAGCAGCCACATACATCTGCCCAACTGGACAAACAGTGGAGCTCGAGGAATGCTGGGATGTGTGAATTATTAAAATATTCTATACAATACTGCAATGCAACATCTGCTCTAAGTCAATTATCTCACCAGATTCCACTAAAGCACATTTGTCAAAGTCAAGCTAGTAATTTACTCCTTGTTTTTTATTTATTTATTTTTTCATTCAAATTAAAAACTTTCATGACTTCGGTGTGGCAGCAAATGTAAAGGCCATCCTATTTAATTATTGGAAACCCCAATTTTACATCATGTGCTGAGAACAGTGCCAGCATGAATTATTACCCGGAGGTTATAAAGTAGAAAGCCACTAAAAAGGAAAGTAGAATGAACATTTTCATTTTTCACAATAACATGATGTTAATGTGAATGACAGTGAGTTTAATTAGCTTTATGGCTTCACAATTTAATATAAATTAAGCTGACCTTTGCTGCGGTTGCTGATTGAGGCATACTTTTATATACTGAAAATAAGCTGCAAGCAGCTACTTTGTCAAAACGTCCATTTTCACATGATTTTAATATAACTTTACCCACGTGAACTGAATTTCTAGCTATATAAATTTTATTTCATCATTACTGAGGTCAACTCTTCTTTCAGGTTGCGGATTGGGAAGATGATTATGTTTTTACAGCATGTGTGGTGTCTCTGGTGTTATTGATAGTGAGGTGGTCATGTGATTATTGGTACGGTAAAGTGATACATTGAGACATCATAACACAATACTGTTTGAAGGGCTGATATTCTGTCATGTTCCAGTGATTATGCTTAGAAAAAGTCAGGTGTTGTCAAATGCAGTTTAACTGAAATTTATGTAATTATAATATTATCAAGACAACTCTAGATGAAAAAAACAGACTTTACACTGTCAACTTTTAAAGCTATGTTTTTTTTTTTTTGTATAAAAATGAGGTGAATGGTTTTATTCTCTTGGTTTACAATTTGTGTGTCTTTTTCCTTTTTGGTTTTGTTTTTTGTTATAGTATGGTTTGGTTATAGTATGTTCTCAAACAACAATCCCAAAATCAACTTATTTAAAATATTCGTTGTGATCTTTCCATTTTCTGTTTGAATGTTAACAGGTACTTGTCTTTTTTCTTCTGGCTAAATAAAAAAAAAAAAAAGATGAAAAATCAATTTGCGACTAGACAGACAGCTCACAAGGTCATTTCTTGATACCAGAGCATTAATGCATAATTACGGTCCACTCAATTTGGATTTGATTCACTCTTGACCTGTTAAATAGCAACACTATGTGTTGGAAGTGAGTTTATTGTCAAAGGACTCTGAACCCTAGAGGCCAAGTCTGTCCTGCTGGGAAGAATTGACCTGTCGCAGTGCCTCATACTGAGGAGATCAGCCATGAAATTGGCTCAAGGCGAGGTGAGAGTGTAGTCTTTAAATACTGCTTCAGCCAGATAACACCCAAGTAATGCATGGGTCTCCCATTGGCAAGGAAAACCTTAGCAACGCTCTTGGGTTTTCCTCTTTTTCCATCACCAGGTCAACTGTGCAGGGTGGTTGTTCTGTCCCCTCCCCCACGGGGAGCCCTTGTGCATTACATTGATGAGTTGGGAAATCTTATTATAGAATTTAACACTGCTCACATTTTAGGGTAATTAGTTCTTCTCTTGCTGCATGTTCCATATAACACCCTCTAGTCTGGCTCAGAGTCAAAGTGAAACTGGTGACAAATTCAGCAACTCACCTAATCCTTAATAGCCACACAACTGAGAAATATGCAGTGACGAATGAGAGTAGTGTTTTCAATACTAAATGAGTGTAAATATCTGTTTGTATTTTTATGTCTCTTTTAAATCAGTCAGCAGTGGATTTTAAGCAAGTAGCATGCACTGAAAAATCCCTGTTCAGACCTTATATTAACATCCATCCTGAGATTCCTGAACACAAGTGGCCAGTTGTACAATACACCTTTTCCCACGCCATATATGAATATGCCAAAAAAACAAAAAAAAAGCCCATCTATAACTTAAAGGGCTAATATTTATCTAAACCCACTTTTATTAGTCTTTGGTTCATTTATTTGTGTATTTTGACCCTAATAGTCCAAAAAGTTTGAATTTGAAGCCTCCAGGTGCTCCAAAACTATCTTTATATTAATTTTGGCAAAAAAAAAAAAAAAAAAAACTGAGTGGATTTCTACAACCTGTTTTAATTTCTTCTTAATTTGTTATGTTTTATAACTAGTTGTGTCACAACATTTGTACATATAAGGTCAAGACTTCAGATGAACATTTCTCTGAGTACGACATAATTGTTTATCAGCAGCATTAGTTGTAGTAAAAACTGAAAATATGTACAAACGTCAAGCCGATTATCTAAAATGTTGGTGTTGGTGGTTGTATTAACAAACCGAAATGGCTGAACGGGACAGGGTCATTTGCATTTAAAGGGCCAGCGCTCAAAAAGACCTTTCTCAAATCATTACTCAGTCATAGGGTTGAAGAATTCAGACCCAAGCATAACATTTACAGTTTACATAAACCACAGGGAAATGTGTTAAAATGTATAATTCTATTTAAAAAAAAAAAAAAAAAAAAAAAAAAAGCAAAATATCACTTCTTTAAAACATACATGGGTTTTCCAATAAAACCTTCCACTGGAGCTTATATGGCTGACTTGTGTTATAAAAGGTTTGTCCTCCACAAAAGTTTTCTTTTGTGTCTTGTCAGATTTATTGAACAAAATATGAAAAATAAAAAGTAAAATACCCCCACAGCAAGAAGGTACTGGGTTTGATTCCAACACCAGTTGATGGTAGGACCTTTCTGTGTCACGGGTAGGAATGAATCGACGGGGTCAGAAACAAGAATCATGGAGTAGAAACTAAGGAGTATGAACCAGCACTGAGACAAGGACAAGACAGAG
>JAPSES010042720.1:0-12206 GCA_029822895.1 Maxillicosta whitleyi
GTGAAAGTTAATACCATGTTTTCTAATGATGTAACCTAAAGGCAGCATATACAGCGTAAACAGAATGGGCCCGAGGATATATATACGTCCGCGGTCGCATATATCATCGTTTTCCTCTACGTGTACGTTCACGCAACTGGACTTTAGCCACGGGACTTTGGGGAAATATGCGGGCCAACCTCTTCCAACCTAGGCAATGTCCTAATTGTTACGTGCTTTTTTCATGCCATTTTTAGACTCAGACTAAGCACAAATTCTGGAATGTGAAGCCAAGTGGGTCTAGACCTGGATCGAGGTCAATCTCTATAGTATTACAACACTACCAGACACCCTACAGAGGAAACCCACTGCCACCACATGTGTCCATAATGTAATTTACTTAAGTTTTCCTGGGAAATGTACTTAGTATTGGGGTAAGACTTTTCAGATTACCAAGAATTCTTGAGGGACAGGGCTGTGTGCTGAAAAAAGCTGATTGGTGGGACACATTTGCAATATTCTGCAGTTATATCCACCTATGGGAAAAAAAAGTTCCTGGAAATGTTGGTGGAAACGTGTCAAATAGGTGAGGTCAGTAGTGTAGATGAACCAATGAAACAAACCTTGTTCATATCCAACAATAATGTATTTTTTATGTGTGGTACGCACTTCTATATTCCAGTTTGAAATAAAACAAAACTTGTACAGATGGATTTTAAAAGTGTTCTTTTTAAAGAAAACTAATTAAAAACTGATACAGAACACATAGAATTTAAAGGTTTGGTGCGCACATTTTGTTACAGTTTCAAAAGATTAACAGGGCTTACCACTTTAGATGGTGATTCACCTTTGTGTTTTTATTGAATACAATACTGACCAAAAATAAACACACTTGAGCTGTTGGCATTTGTCATCTAGCCTGAACACATTCATTTCTCTGTCTGTTGTGAATAAGAAAATATTGTAATATGTTTTGTGACTGCAGACACTTCATTTTTCAGAGTGCTCATCGAGGAGGCCAATGTTACAATTCATCAGCTCGTGACTCAGACTTAAGAGCTTAAAGGTCACTTTTACACTCTTGGTTTGGAACATAAAAGCTCAGTATCTGGTGAATGCCAGGATATTTTTCAGTAATCTTTGGTATGAAGAGATACTTCATACTCTCGCATCTTATACATGCTGTTTAATATAAATGTTCAAGGAGAGGCTCCAGTATCCTTTTTCAGTTGAACATACCATTCATATATTGATCTGAAGGAAAAAAAAAAAAAAAAAACACTGCAAAACCAGCTCATTTAGGATGGCTGACTATTCTTTTATAGTCAAAACACATACTTATACATCTGTTCACAAATGTAAGGGGGCAGGTTTTCCACTGTCCTTGTTTACTAATGCACATAGAATGACAGTCTGATCCCAAACTTCCATGTCTGCCATCTTTGGTGAATTATGTAAATGAATCTAATCAAATGATCTTCCACTAGTGCAGAGGATGACAGTCACAGACAGTTGAAACTTTGTTATACCATGAGTTTTGTTGTACTAAGGATACAGTTGTTGTGTATGTAGTTTTCCTAGTCACGTTTTCTTCTTAGCGTGACTTGAACAAAGCTGTGTTTTAAATAAAACTGACAGGCAAAAAGGAGACTGTGACAAAAGTGAGACTTGTTTTAATTGAAACCCATGTGTCTTCCACTTGCATCATAGTGTATTATAAAGTACTGCTGCTGCTGGTGGAGGAAGAACTGGCATCTCTGTGTTTTGAATGGTCTCTCATACATAGTCTATTGTTAGAGTGGATTTATTAATATTTTATTATTGACTGCTGGTGTAAACTAACCTAAAATTCTGGTAATTTTGCAGATATGAAATTATTTCTCTCAGCTATTTACGTGCATAAAATATTCTTTTAGCCCTCATTTTGAAAAACAATAGCAGTGTGGTTAATGAAATTCCCGTTTACAAGCAGCTTTGCCTGTGCATTTTGTTTCTCACGTCAATATATAGAAAAGTGTCTGCAGTTACTGGAGTTATTTTGCTTCTTTACATCAAAATAAGATTTTTTTCAAAGCGTTCCACCGGTGGCAGATGCAGCCTTCTTCTTTTATTCCTTCCGCTATTGTTGAAAAAGTCACAAAATATCTAAAAATATGTTTAAGTCTTGATGTCAGAGTTATAATATTTCAAAGTATGCATGCTTCTCCTTCCAACCATACATTATGTTGGAAATGTTGATTTGTATACAACACATAGAGCTGATCGTGAACAGGCAGAAGGCCGTGGCTCACAAACCTCAAATGAGATGCAATTTCCAAATGGAGTGTAAACATGCCCGCAGAAATCTTCTCAAATCCAAATAATATCAGCAGATGTCGCATCATATCTATCCAACATGGTTCATTTGGAAAAGAAAAAAAAGCCTAATTTGGAAAATTCATGGAATACATTTTGCAGTGTTATTTGTATCTGTATTTGTTGAAGCAGCAAACCCAGTATTTGTACTTTTCTGAAGAATGTATTTGTATTTGTTTATAGGCCTCCTATTATACAGGGGTGTAGTATGGCAGTAATGGGTGAATGGATTTAAAAGAATGGTTACTTTAAAGGCCCGGTCTATGATATTTAGTGACAGCAGCGAAGATGCAGTCTGAAAAAAAAAAAAAATCTGCTCAACCCATATAAAACATGGAAAGTTCCTCATTAGAGCCAGTGTTTTTATCCAGTCTGAGCTTTTTAGTTGAGGGGATAACTGTGGTCCTCACTCAAACATTGTAGGTGAGGGTAGTGACCCTTAAAGCTGAATGCCACCCACTGGACCACCTATTTCCCAGCCACAGGAGACCTAATGGGTGGCAGAAAAAAGGAAGAAAAGACCATTCTGAGCTACTGTAGAAATGTGGGCGACCCATGTCCTCTGTAGATCTACATAGCTCATTCTAATGCTTCA
This sequence comes from Maxillicosta whitleyi, assembly GCA_029822895.1. Taxonomy (NCBI): domain Eukaryota; kingdom Metazoa; phylum Chordata; class Actinopteri; order Perciformes; family Neosebastidae; genus Maxillicosta; species Maxillicosta whitleyi. Next base: position 2,930 of record JAPSES010042720.1, read on the forward strand.
CTCATGGTATTTTTTAAGGTATTTTTATCTGTTATGTGAAAGCAGGGACCACCACGTACATCTAGAGTGCCATGGTGTCATGATGTCGCAATAAAGGACACCAAAGCCAGTTAGAAAGAAATAATATTCTAATTGGAATATCATAACTTACTGTTTTAAGGAATCCTCCTCCTCTATTGTTGCATTGTTTGTCATGCTGAAGATGACACACCAATGTTTAGATTACAACGCTATGACGACCAGACACATGGAGGCAAAGCTATACCTGCAGCGGACATGCAGCGCAGTGGTGAGTTCAGTCCAAAGCCGCGTTTCCTCCACAATCGTCCATGGTGTTGTTTTGTTATCATGGATTAGCCTACTGGTATATTTCCTGTAAACATCAACATTTTCGGGCACAAGGTCGGGCAATGATGACATAATGACCCGTAATGACCCGACCTAATCGAAACACAAAAAGGATGAGTTGAGTCCATCCAGTTCCACGTAGTGGAAATGTTGTACAAGTGAATTGAGCGGATGCCATCAGTGGCGTCCTGTAAAAAAAACTCCTTACCTACTTTTGCATGTTACACTCTAATGAAAACAACATTATAAATCTAGTCATTGTAGAAAATAGTATGAAATTCTACCAGACACTAAAGGTATTCTAGTTACATCCATTGTAATCCCCTGACAAATAAGCCATCTTTGTGTTTTTCCGTATTATTAAAATTACAGTAACATTTTGTTTTCCGGCTGCTTGTAGGAAACACTACAGTCTTGAAGTTAATACAGCTGACAGCTGCTTCACACAACCACCACACAACAGCATAGGCTAACCATTTTTCCAAGTCCAGCATTTATTTTTGCTCTATTTCCACTTCCATTTCCTCCTGGGGCAATTATGTTGAGTGTACATGTTCCTGTGTTCGCCTAGTCGTTAACTTTGTCTGTCTGGTGCTGGGCAGGCAGTGGGTTTACCAGAGCTTTTAGCAGAAAACAGCTGGCAGCTGCAACTGTAAACAAGGCTGATGGTAGTGGTGAAACTGAGCCAGAGAAGTTCACTAAAGAGACAAGAAGCAGATATAGTTGTTGCCAAGAGACCCTCTTAACATTAGACCAGTGTTTCTCAAACTGTTGAGCAAGCCCCCAGGGGCCCAACATTAGATCACTTCTGGATGTTTTTTGTTTTCTTCAGGTTAGAACATGTAGCAGGTGGAACTAATGTTTTAGCATTGGAGCACCGTAGACTCATTTTAAGCACATATAACAAACAAATCTACTGCCATGATGATCTGTCATTAGACTGGACGAAGAGTTTAGGGTTGGAGAATGGACAAGGATCGGACTTGAAAAGAAAAATGTGCAATTCTGTTTCTGTTTTTGCACAGTTGGTATTTTAATTGTGCATTTCCTATTTTCATTTGCAAAAATATTGTTTCAGCTGTCTGGTTGAGTTTATTTGGATTGTTCAAACAAAAATGGAAGTTATTTTTAATTTGCACAGAAATTCTTGAAGGAAAAGCAAAAAGTATTGCTACGACATGGATGTTTCTTTCTGTAAAGTTCTAACTGACCCACTGTGATAATGTTATTGGGGTTGAGGGGGGCCTGCAGATTTTTCATCCTCCAAAGGGGGGCCCGACAGAAGAAGATTGAGAACCACTGCATTAGACTAAGGGTACCCTCACACTTACATTGACCAGGATGTCCTAGTTGGAGCCATCCTGACTTAACATGACATAACATTTAATTATGGGCCAGAGAATTTACACTCACATTAGCAAAACAACAGCCCGGTTCCACACTGTTGATATGTAATCACATTCACTGATCGTGTGTGTGACCAAATTTGCATTGTGTGATGTAATCAATTCCATGACAAATTTGGGGAGTGTGGTCAGCTTGTCCTGATGTAGTCGAGGTCCTCGTACCACAAGGATGCAATCTACTTTTGCAGCAAAGAACCAGAATGTTTGACCGATTCAGATACTGGATATGCAGCTTCGTTCCTGTCGTGGCGCTGCCCCCCAGATCAGAGAGGGCCGTTCTCCAGCTGTTGTTGTTGTTGTTGTTGAGCACAGTAGGACGGTATGTGGCGGACTCATTCTATACACGTCCACGGTCGTATATGTCATCGTTTACCTCTATGTGCATGTTCACACAACTGGATTTTAGCAACCAGACTTTGGGGAAAGTTGTCACGCAGGAATTAATAATAGGTCCAAACACAGAGTCTTAGACAGAAAAACAAAGGACTCTTTATTGAGCAGAGATACAAAACAAAAACGATTATTAACAAACAAAAAGCCACTCTATCCAGAGCGATGGGATAAACCGCACCATTGTACCTGCTGACCGAAGTGGAGCTGCTGTCTGAGGGTGAGGATGGTGCCTGACAGGGAGGAGGAGTAAATAAACCAACAAGGAAACTAGGAAGGAGTGTGCTTTAAATAGTGACTGGTGATAGGTGACAGGTAACAGCTGATAGGTGACAGGTGAGTGGAAAACAGCTGATGTGAGTGAAGCAATAATGAATGGGTGTGACAAAAGGTGCTGGCTGACCTCTTCCAACCTGGCCAAGGCCGTAATTGTTACATGCTTTTTTGGGCCATTTTTGCACTCAGACTAGGCACAAAGTCTGAATGTGAAACCTAGTGGGTCTAGAACCAGATCTAGGCCCCAGTGTGATGAGCCCATAACTTTAACAAAGGCTGTGCAGAGATTCCCTCATTTAAATACATAATAAATAATAAGGTGTCAAACACAAACTTCTGTTCATTTACAGATTGATTACTCTTAAGATTTATTCTCTTTGCCTTGAACTGGCATCACAGAGCAGACACTTTGATTTTCAGCCTTGAGAACAGTCATGTTTACAAATCTGAATTCCAAGCTGAAAGCCTCAAGTGATTAAATATACATGAGTTATTCTTATTTATAATGTATTTGTACTTTAAATTTGATAGTGGAAGAGCTCTCTCTCTCTAGCAAATGCTGAATTTCAGATTTCCTCATAATCAGTGAAGGCTGAAAAATCATTCACCTGAAGCTGGAAAAGCTAACAATGCCGAACTGTGTGGATCTATGCTTTGAACGTACTCTTGCTTCATCACGTCATTTAGGCTCTAAACCAAACCTGACTAAACTTTAGACAACTTTTTGTCATCTAACGTCAATACGCAATTGATGTTGCAGGCATAAATTCACAGTGAGTACAAGAACGGGGGTTTCTGTTAATTAAAGAAGATACTGCAGATACTCCCTGGATTCTTTATTATACAAGACATCCTGAATTCTGATGAGTGCACAGACATAAAAGTAAGCTGTTTGCAAAGCTCAGATGAAGTGATGGCGGTAATACTCAAACGCCACACAGAATAAATTTTAATGTTGTCATGAAGCTAAAAGTTGTAATCAGTAAGACTAGAAGCAAAATACTGCACATGGGAGATACTGGCCTTAAAGTCTGCATCGCTCTAAACTGTTAACACTCTCACAGGGATTTTACTGCTTATGTGCAAGTGTCATCAGCTTAGAAAAGTAAAATCCAAAACTGGGTCCTGAAAAAGTTTTTTTTTTTTTTTTCACGGTAAATGCTCTTAGCAGGTTAGTTCAGTTTAATGTGCTGAGAAAAAGCTTCAGCAATCCAGCGGTGAATCAATTCAGTCAAAATAAAATGCAAAATGTATTCCATTTAGAGACAAAACATTCCCAAATCGATGCTTATCTTTGATGGAAACACAACAGCAAACTTTCCTCACCCTCAGGGGTTAAGGTACTTTTATTTTATTTTTTTACTTATCTATTCACACAGAAAAAGTTTCACAGTTTCTTTCCTACTTAGATTTTTTTCCTCATCTTTGTTCTTCTTCCTCTGTAGTCGACAGGATGTATCTCTGGAGTATTGCTGTCCCCGACCAACAAGGGGCGGCTTTACCTATATTTCCAGAGTAGAGACATAAAGGTGTTCCTTATATATGCTGAAGTGAAGGCTGTTGTCTCAAAAACTGGGAAGTTTATTTCATTCATAAAGGAAAGTCTCACATAATTATTAGACAAACATTTTTACTGATAATGTGCAAAATCATATAAATCCTATTCCTACAGTAGAATCATCTATTTTTAGAGGGGTTTTTTTTGTGTGTTTCTCTGTGTTTATTTTCAATATCTCATGTATCAGATCCTGATCTTCCAAGTGTAAGATGTCACCTCATAATCGTGTAATCTTTCTGAGATCAGAAGCTCAACACCCCATACATTGGCTTCACACTCATCCGTGAGGCCTGAGGCTGCACCTACACAGATAGGCCCAATCCCAAACCGCTCCCTACTCACTTCCACTTCACTGCAAGTGTCCCTCCAAACGGAGTATACACTTGCAACCTTTGGAGGGCACTCCTGATTAAGGGGGAGGGCATAAAAGTGACACTGAACGAGTGGGACGCCCTCGCTACCTTACCAGAAACAGGAAGGAACCGTTACCATGGAGATGGACAGACGCGTTGGCTGTGCTGCAGCTGTCATGTGTTCAACAGGTTAAGCAGTATTCTAGTTAGTGCAAAGTGCCATAGTGACCCCATACGCTAACATTTTGACCCGATACGCTTATTTTCAGTCCAGTGTAGCAGCATTTTGACTGTAATTGTTTGTCCAGATCAAATGTGAAAAATGTTTCACACACAGACTCTAAGGCTGGACTCTAAGCAAATCAGCCCCAAAGGCAGAGCCAGACTTATGTGGGCGGAGCCGCTAACTGAAAAGTATAAACGTTCTACCTACATACAAAAATTCACATTCTGGTACCCTTAAAATGGACTTTTTGTTTCTCAAATTTTAAAAAGCTCCGTACCGTGCTGCCCTTAATATGGCAGCAGTCCGCGTGAACGCGCAAACAGAGGGTAAGGGTGTAGGGCGAGGGGATAGGGAGCGGTTTGGGATTGGGCCATGAGCTGCTCTTAGTGAGATCCTGCCCCACCTTTAGCTCAGTTCACTGAACAGTTCTTCAACAGGACTACAAGTTTACTAATGTGTAGAGTGATGCAAGTAGCTCAGTACAGCTCAATAAATACATCTGGAAAAAAGCATTTTTCATGGCTATTTACTGCACTGATGTCTGAGCTGGCACAGACCTGGAGTAGACTCTGTGGCATGTTGTGCAGTGTGTGTGTGTGTGTGTGTGTGTCTGTCTGTGTGTGTGTGTGTGTGTGTGTGTGTGTCTGTCTGTGTGTGCCTATCTCTGCATGTCTGTGTGTGTGTCTGTCTCTGCATGTGTCTGTCTGTGTGTGTGTGTGTGTGTTTGTGTGTGTGTGTGCCTGTCTCTGCGTGTCTGTGTGTGTGTGTGTCTGTGTGTGTGTGTCTGTCTGTCTATGTGTGTGTGTGCGTGTCTGCTCTATCTGACCCTGTGCTAAAGCACTTAAAATAAAAAAAGCCTTCTAAACCCAGTTGGCAGTTGCACCTGTTGTTCTGTATGTTTTCTGTACACCCTGTTTCTGGGCAGAGACACATGGATGCAATTTGTGCACAGCTGGTTTTCATAAAATTACATGTATGGAACTATATGATAGACTCTATCACACTACCGTATATCACTATATGTATAAATGAGTGATGATGATGATGATGATGAAGGCAGAAGAGGGGCAGGATCACAGCAGCAGGTCCAGAATTGGTCCATGGAGGAACCTGTGATTCAGTAATGGTGAATTAATTTCATGTCGTTCTACAGATTTTTGGATTATTTTGTTTGTTACCCCACCCCCCTAAGAGACGGCCGGGGTTATGGTTTTTGGGTCAGTTTGTTTGTGTCTTTGTTAACACTCTAGCAGCAAAACTATTTGATGAATTCTTACCAAACCGAAAAAAAAAAAAAAAAAAAAAATAATAATAATAATAATAATTGTAATAATAATAATAATAATAATAATGGTTAAATTTTAACCAAGTTGGGTTTATAGATTGCCAGTGACCCAGAATAGATGTGATTACATTTCGGGAAAAGTGGGTCAAAGTTAAAAAATATATATATTATACTTTTTTTCCCCCTCCCTTTTACTAATAATGGGAGGAATTTCAAATAAAAACATCAATTTTGTTTCAATTAACTGCAAACTTGAGGTGTATATAGAGGCAATTTATATGCTGGCATCAATATATGCATAGATATAATAACGTCAGCTGGATCGATGCCAACATAAGCTACAATGCGCGCGAGGGGCGGGGCTTGTTGTACCTGGAACCATTTGTTATGTTTGTTTTGTTGACTGAAGTAACTGATCACTAGCACCATCATTCCACTACATTTAGCATCTGCTTCACAGTAACAACATAAATTATATATATATATATATATATATATATTTGGGCAGTAAGGTGTTAGTTTCATTTGTTCACAAAGCTAAATAAAATAATACTACACTTATGTCTTACTCTTATATTATTTTAAATACTTTTTTCTATTATATTAAGCATATGTTTTGTTTCCCTGATCATTTTCTCTTCTTCTGAACACTGGGTCATTGTATTATTTTATTTATTAGGACTAGACAGAAAGAAAATATAGAAAACCAACAGTTCACCTCAACACACTGCTTTAAGTATTTGAACCTTATTTTCCCAAAGACAAGAGATATCACACAAATAAATATTTTACATGATACTCAGATTTAATACTCAATTCAGAAACCTCCTTTGTGTGAGGGACCAGCCTCTGCTGATCTAATGTTCTGTGTTTACTCTGTGTTTCACACTCCAGTTTCTTTTAAGAATAAATTTAGATGAAAATATTACTCTTGTGATGAGAGGCAATATTTATTTATTTATTTATTTGCACGTTACTAAAGGATTTAGCAAATTTTAGTCTCTGCAGTGTTATAGAATCTAATAATAATTACATTATGTTGAATCTGTAAACTATGACATCTGTAGTCTTTATTTTAAAGGGCATGGTAGATACATGTATTTTGTATTATATCTTTGTAATAATAATCATGGTTTAAGGTTTAAGTTTATTCAGTTATCTTCCATAATACAGAACATACAATCAATGAGGTTGATTTTAAGTCGACTAACTGTGAATCTATTGAGGCTGAACATGTTTAAGTAGAACCTAAAGGCTTATATACAACTCACTTACATTTAAGTCCAAATCAGTTTAAGGATACCAATCAATATGTAACCAATCAATACATCAACAATCAATCTTGCTTATATCCCTTGAAAATATCTTTACAAACCAATGTTTTGAAAACGATTAATGAATTACACATTTTTAAATGTATGTTTATGTCATAATTTAACTCCAGTTACAGAAATAAATCTTCTTTTTATACATTTAACGGTAAACATACAAACACATGCTTTCCTTTAACAAAAATAACGTCTGAACAGAGTCTGGGATTTGACCTTTGGCTCGGAACATTATTTGCAGTTTAGTAATAAAACACATCATTGAATTTCATAACATAGGAATATAACATGTAATGACGCTATTATTACTAAAATGTGAGTTAGTTAAGTCGAGGCAGACAATTTGAGGAATGGTGTATAGTCTGATTTTCTTATGGACTCACAGCACTGCAGGCTTTTTTTTTTTTTTTAAGTCAAACCCTGTAAATCATTGGAGAGGAAAAAAAAAACATCTCATCACAAGAGCATCATATTTTTTTTCTCATTTTAGTTGGTAATTATTTCTAAGTGTGTCACTGGGTTACAAAACAGAATGTTAATGTGTATGAAAGAAGCAGGTATCCATCAAGGACAGCGGCACAATGCACGAAAAACTAAAGGACAAAAAGCGTCTAAGGGAAAAACAAAATACTAATAATAATAAAAAATAGGTCATCAGTGTTCTCAAAGTAAGTCCAAGGTACTCGGATACAAAAATAAAAGTCCTTTAGCGCGTATAGGGACACCTTCGCCAACGCATTGCGAGTCTTCATTGGGGACCGTGTAAATCACTGTTCAACCACATTCCTTGTGTTGCTCAACGATTAAGGCCCAGATGATTTTGTCATGTTCTCACCATGTGCTGTTCGTGTTCTCCTCCAGGCTCTTACAGGGCACCCCGCCACAACAAAGGATTAATATTAATTCCCAGAGGTTCAATTATGCAAGATAATGCAAATGCCAAGTGTTTTAAGTCTATTTTACGACCTACCTACACACATTAGACAAAAAGAAAAATGAATTGAAGCCCTACCTCTTTTTTTTTGTCTTTTCTTATTTGCACCTTTATTGTGGCGAGCACCATGTCAGAGTGTGAGGGTAAGGACACCTGGGAGACATGGTCAATGTTAATGTATAATGCAACTAAGACTTTGCTTTCAAATGGTTCTTCAGTATCGAAAGCCCTTTCCGACTTGTCATCTCTGTGCTGCACTGAAAGTTTTGCTTAGCTGAACGCCTGCCTCCAGGGAAGTATCACAGGGACCATTAGATCGGAAAAAAGGAAGTCTTCAAACGCCGTTTAGAGGCTTGTGCTGCTGATGTTTTGGTTTGCTTTTCTGGAGTCACAGGGGTCTCTGCTAGTTGGGCTGGCATGCCCTCAAATGCCTCACACTGGCAGTTAATCACTTAGATCTACAGCAACAAAACTGACTAGACCAAGTGTAAAAGAAATATATGAGAGGAAAGAAAATGACAGAAAAGTGGAGACGTGCTGATAGAGAAGGGGAGGTTTGGCTGGGAAAAAAAACGTGCAAACACTGTTAAAAAACTTAAGGAAAATATAGAAAACTAATACTTTCTTGTTGATTTTCCTCATTAATGTTTAATCTGTTTCTTCATTAAACCTACTTTTTTTTGGTACAGATACATCACTAATGCAGAGATGATCTGAAAGGTTGATATAACGTCTATGTGACTTATACATGATTGATTCTGTAGGTTACAGGTTAGACCAGTGTTTTTGCAACCTTGAGGTCACCTGAAACTTCTAATAATTACAAATAAAATATATTTTTTAATGATTCAATATATATACATTTCATTATAATAATAAAAAAAACGTTATGCCCAGTTTGTGCAGGGAAAGGGAATAACAAAAATACCAGATGTTTTGGCATTGTAAAGTTATTTATTAACCAAATTAAACTTTCTTTTCTTTTTCAACAAAAAGGCAGGATAAGTACAACTAAGAGAGATTTGAAATATAGACCATGTTTGTTAACAAACTCACAGGTAGCTCCCACGTGGGTATTAATAGTTCATTCTAAAAGTTTTGTTTAGTATGATATTTAATTATAAAATCCACAAGTGTGTGGATTTAGTACAGAACAAGTTTTATGTGAACATA
>JAPSES010042749.1:0-12205 GCA_029822895.1 Maxillicosta whitleyi
TTAAAAAAAAAAAAAAAAAAAAAAAAAACCTGCTGGGATAAATAGGATCTTGCGAAGGCTGCAAAATGAGGCTACACTCAATTAATTATACAGAGCACAACAAACAGATGAAGGATAAGAAGTCAACTGACCTTGTCTCCACTGGAGTAGAAGAAGTAGCGCAGCCGGACTATGTTGCAGTGGTCCAACTTCCTCATGATCTGCAGTTCGCGGTTCTAAAACAAAGCAAGACAACAGGGCATTTTTAGTTTGGTGCATTTTTCACACTAAAAAGACAAAAGTAGGTTTCAGAAATCCCTTAAAAACTTCCCACTGGATCCACAGCAGAATTTTATTTCGAGTCGTATACACCTGAATAAAAGTTATATAGTGACTGGTTAGCTTAGTGGTTTACACCGCTGACTTTGGTGTGGAACGTTGCCAGTTCGGATCCCAGGTGGGCCCTTGGGCAAGGACCTTTGCGCTATACTATACTTTTTGGATAAAAGCATCAGCCAAATGTAATGTAATATATGCATCATGTTACAATGTATAGAAAGCTCATATATAGAAAGTAACAGTGGCCTGCAGGAAAACATGGGTTAAAATGACCACATCTTATGACACAGAACACGCTAATCATCCAGCCACTCATTTAGTTGACAGCTGTGGCTTTGTCAGAGTGTGAATGTACCGATATGTAGCAACATAAGTATGCTAAGAAAAAGAAAAGTGGACGTCTATTCCTTCACAGGAGGAGGAATTTTTCCAACATTATGACACAATCCCATGTTGTTTGCCCCTTTTTTTCCCACAAATGCACCAATAATGAAAAATAAAACAGCAAAAAAAAACAAAAAACAGGAGCCATCCTTGGATGGAGATGTGGAAACAGATGTGTTTAAGTTGAAACTGTCACATGGCCACTACGACAATATGCGAGCACTGAACCTTGCAGAAGCGCTCCATTTATATTCATCTAGAGTATGTCCTGGCAGAAAATGGCTTCACATATGGACATCAACGTTCTCAAGGGTGGGCAGGAATTCAAGCATTACACAAAGCTTTAACAGCTCCATTAAGGTTCATATTTTCCTCCCATCTCCATTTTGTCGTCCTTTTCCCTCTTTATCGCGGTGCTTTGTCTTGAGCTGATCTAGAGGGTTTGGAGAGTCTGGACTCCAGGGTTGCATGTGGAGGAAGGAGGCTAAATTAACTGCATAATAATCAGACCTTTGTTTTAGCGGTCATGTGCAGCTTGAGTAACAGAGTAAGGGCTTTTTGGGGGAGTTTTTCCTTTTCCTTACCAAGGGTCGAAGGACAGAGGGTGGTGTATGTGGTACAGATTGTGAAATTTGTTGTGATCTGTGATTTTGGACCAGCTCAGGGTTCTCTCTGTTCTCTGTTGGGTACCACAGTGACCCTTATTTCATCTGCAGACCTTCTGAATGTAATCAGATTACCTATTTTACTCTATTAATTGTAAATATTTTTGTCCAGCCGTTATTAGTGGTGCTTCTTTTGTAATATTTTTTAACAGGGATCACTAGTACACCAGCTGGACATCTAATAAATTGCAGCTATTATTGCTATATGCATCCTACAATAATTTTTTATAATATGGAAGAAGTGGATATTTATCTCTCAGAATATATTAAAGCTTTTTTCCTAAATTTACATTAGACTGTAATCATTATAAGATAATATAAAGAAGCGCTGAATGGCTTTTTAAAAATTTATATTGAAAATTAAGGGAGTTAAGGGGCCAATATACAGCAGAAACAAAATAAAGAAATTGAAATTAATATTGGAATGAGCTGCAATATAATAGAAATTGGTGCATCCCTAATTTTTTAAGAAATACTATACACTGACACTCTTTGTCATTGCTTGTTAAAGGAAAAATGATTTTGATGTTTTGTGTTTATTCTGGGATCATGCAGATGAAAAATCAATGTGAATTGTTCAGAATACTGACTATGTTTTGGCCCAATCACCGCCACCTAAGACAAATTAAAGCAAAATCAATATGAAGAGGGCAGTGAAGCTAACTAAATGACTTTTCTCTGAGCTTTTTTTTACACAAAGACATGATAATGGTCGAAAATAATGTTAAATTACAGTTTTTTTTATTGTAAATCCTACACTTTCTATTAAAAAAACAAAACATGCTGCGCACCTTTAATTCTCCTCAGCCAAATATAGTGTAAGATTCTGTTGAAAGTTACTGCCCTATATTTTAGATTAAATTGTTTTTATGCAGGTATAATGTCTGAGTTCTTTCAAATATAAGTTTTACACAAAGCCACTGGACCTTAAAAAAGTAGGTCAAGGTCGACTATTTTCAATAGGCTTCTGCTCCATGCCAAGATGCACCCACAGTATAAATGTGGCACAGATATCTCAATGCATTGTTCAGAAAATGCAATTATGTCATTGGATGGACGGATGGTAGGGTTGTAACGATGTCATGGTGTTACGAGTGAACATGATTTTAAATGTCACAGTTGATTAATCATCAAGGCTGCTTGGAACGAAAGCAACGTTACACAAAACAGCGTTCAACATTCCATACGTGAAAATAACAAGGAAGGACCAAGCTGACCGTCTGTCTCAGGGGGTGAACGTACTTCTGGACTGTTTTGACCGTAAATATATTTTCGATGCAGGCTCACTTTTTTGTTTCCATAGGGTTTGGGTTCACTACAGCCACCTACGCAGCTTCACACTACCATTGTGTAACCCATTCACAACAATCTGCCTGCGTAGCTTTGGTAGAGTACGACCTTTCTCCTCCAGCAGTTCAGACCGTCATACAGGCTTCAGGAGGGTTACATGGTGCAGCAATCACACTCTGTTTGATCACAAGGCAAACTGCATTTAAAATAGTCTGATGCAACTGTAGCGTAGGCCCGGTTCGAAAGGGTGGGGGGCAAGAGGGGGCAATACCTCCTTAAATACATGTCCTGCCCCCTTAAATGAGAATTTGTGATATTTCAGGATGTAGGGAAAAGGTAAAAGCAGGAGCATAGTTGATGAACCAAGTGCACATCCTGTATTTTGCACGGCCAATTTTCGAAAAATATGGCCCAAAAAAAAAACCAAAAAACAGTGCTTTGGCCAAGCCGTGCTAAATATCTCCATAATTGTGTTTCATCTTGTCAGTTCCTAATTTGGACTGAATCCATGTTTTTTTCCCGCTAAAGTCCAGTGAAGTCAAGTACAAAACTATCAACTGTTTTCCAGTTCTATATTTTGCCAAGAAACACATGATCCGATAATAAATTTGACCCCCCCCCCTCCCCTCCTCAGATACATGTGCACACCTTGATACACACACCCAAAACTCAGATTTCTGCCTAAGATTTTGACTGGGAGACAGAGCAATTAGTAGATTTGTTAAGTTTCACTTTCACTTTGCAAAGTGACATACGGTCGTGTGGTCTGCATATACCCAGTGTGAAGTATGTGTGACACAGACCGCACCCCCACATATAAAGCCCTGTAAAACAATCGTAGTAATCATGAAACTGTAATTATTTTTCTGACAATAATTGTAGCACCAAAATCTCTAACAGATGACAAAACGATTACAATACGCCTTTGACCGAGGGGTAAAAACCCATTTGGGTGCTACCGTAACCCTAAGCAGACACAAGACCTCCTCATCACACTCACATGCACGTAAAAACCAAAAAGAAACCCGAGCGTAGATCAGACTGATTAGACTAGAATAAGGGTTTGGGTAGAAACTGTTGATTTGTTATGCAGGCGCCTAGATGAGAATGACTGACAAGCTGGAAAAACTGCAGGAGACTGTGACCAGACTGATCAGGTGACTAGAGAGATCCTGAGATAAGTGGGTCAGAAGTGCGCCGGCTGGCAGATGGACACATGCCTCCTCTTCTTCCACACTACTGTGCCAAATAATGAGCATTTATTAGTTTTCATTCATCAGAGTGAGCCCTCAACATCTTTTGTAGCAGAAGAACATCTTGTAGCTCAGTCGCCTGGTAGAGACAATCTCGTCAGCCTAATTCACTTAGTGGCAGACATGATTCCCACAGTCCTTCCCTTGCTTTCTACACAAATACTACTACACACTCATCCCCCCCTTCCCCCACACACATCATAAAGTGACATCATAACGTGTGGGTAAGAGACCAGCCATCGAACCATCAGGCACTGCAGGCAACGCCCTCATATTCTTGCAGGAGCTCAGTGGGAGCATTGGAGGGTGTGTCTGTGTGTGTTTGTGTGCGTGTGAGTGTATTCTTGTGTGTGACAGTGATGCTACCATATGGAGGAGGAGCAGACAGGCTGTTCAGTACGGCCCTGCCCAGTTCTCCGGTTCTACTGCAATGGTTCCTGCTGACCTGTCATCCATCCTCCAGTGTGTCAGCAGCTCAGACAGATGGAGAGAGAAAGAACGCCTCAGATCCAAGGCTGCTAGAGGAGCTACACCTGAGCACGTCTAGCACTGATGTACAGTCACACAAAACCACATCCAGTTTCCAAGAGCGCACAGAGGCGGCACAGCACCCACACAAACACACATGTACTTTCCCCTTTTCTTTCTGTTTTTTTTTAAACCAGAACTGTCTAAAAAAAGAACAGGCTTGTGTAAATGTTCAGTTTATAGCGTTCACTTGTGCAATATGACCAAAATCTCATATCCAACAGGGTTTTTCCTATCCCCAAATGAAAACCAATTGACTGAATAAACATGCGACTAGAAAGGACCATGTGTTTTTTTTTTTTTTAAAAAACTGTACAATAATTGTCTTTACTGTTCCTGAAACACACACTTCATCATGGGACCTACTGGTTATCTTCTGTGTCAGGGTTTAGACGGACGGCATTATTTGCACAAAGTGAAGATAATAGATCATTGCGATTCATTGGTTTCACACCTATCAAGAAACTTTAAATCCCCTATCAACACTATTACATTTCATTTATTTATACATCACGTTATATATTAGTTAGAGCATATTGTTGTCAATGGAGATGCCTATACAGAAGTCTGCTTTTAATGCGCCTCATGGAACAGCGGCCAATAGCGTGAGAATTTTTTTTTTTTTTTATCATTTACACATACTATGATTTTCAATTTACATTTTTTATGATACATGGAAGTCACACTTTTTGGTAAAGATAGTAAAGAAACATTGGCTTTTGTGTTAAACAGCTAAATATAGTGCATTTCTCATCATGTATACATAAAACAGGTCACCAACGGCAAAATAGCCACTACCTCGGTCTACAGCTGTGGAAAAAATTATTAGACCAGCTTTATTTTCATCAATTTCTTGTTCATTTTAATGCCTGGTCCAACTAAAGGTACATTTGTTTGAACAAATATAATGATAACAAAAATAGTCCATAAGAGTTTAATTTCAGAGCTGAGATCTAGTCATTTTCCATGTTTTCTTGATAAAAACCAAAATCACTTAAGTTCTAACATCAATAGTTATGACACTGTACTGCCAAAAACAGTGCTTTTAGACATGTTTTCTTTTCCTTTCTGTTTTAGTCACATGATACACACAGAAGTTAGTACTTGATTGCATAACAATTTTTTGATGATGTTTGACTGTCTAATAAGTAAGGTGAAAAAAAAAATTACTAACACTCCAAGTCTGGTCATGTTGAAGCTGCAGAGATATCTTCAGAAACACTGAACAGATCATGGACAGAAACAGTTATGATGCCCTCACCTCCTGCAGTTTTTTTCCACATACATATTTTTTCAGTCTCGCAGTTCAACAATATTTGTAAATTCATCTTTTTTCCAAAAACAGGAGCACAACCAAAAGCCGTGGGGCTTCAGGTCTCTAAATCAGACATTTGTTAAGACCTGGAAATGGCTGGTGATTCTCCATGCAGGAGCTCTATCTAGATCACAAAAAAATATATATATTTTCTGTGGTTTTGAAGATATATTTTTTATAAAATTATAATATAGAGAGATTTTTTCACCACAAAACCCAACTTTTGCATATTGCATGTAAGAAAACACCAATAACATATCAATATATATTAATGAAAAAAAACAACACTTTTCATATTTAAACAGATTATGCAACAGCTCATAGTTTTGTCTTGGCTGCTTTCGTCATTTGTCATGTGTCACATTTAGTGTCTTACATGTGTTGTTTTCATGCACATTCCCTGCCTGCAACTGTGTCATGTGGGACAATGCAAAGCATGGGATAAAACTATGTAAAACATAGCAGTAAAACGACTCATTTCCAACACAGAAAAGCAACGGAGTACCATAATATGGTACAGTAGATGTTTTCTACTTTATAATATTGTGCTGCTCTGATTTAGGGATAAATGTAAACTTGTGTTACACTATTTTTCATCCAACTGAAAATGAACTGATTAAACTGCCAGGTTTTCTGTCTCACCTCTAAATGTATTAATTCCTAAAACTTACATGCTAGTGTTCAGTAAACATTTCCACAGTACTATAAATGCATTTCTCTATTAAATCAGGTGCAGATTAACACATTTTGTCTCGACTTAGCGTCTACAACATCAGGACAGTTCTGCCACTACAACCAGACACTCTCAGGCTCTGTTTGTGAGTGAGAATGAGCTATAATGTGAGCATCCATTTTCCAACGGGCTGATATGTGATCCCTCATATGGGAGTGGAGAAGGACATATCCCATAATGCACCAGGAGCAAGTCCGTAAGCCCACCAGGATTGTCTGACACATGAATCAGCTACACCCTGAAAACAGAGCCTATTCACATGATCACCCCGTTTGACTTGCATGTGTGTCAGTAAGAGAAAATAAAGCATGTGCACATGGTGGACTGCCTCATTCTGGCTCACTTCACAGCTGAGCACCCAATCAGAAAGGAAAAAAAAAACACAAGTGTAAAGAAAAGCTTTGGAAGAAGAAGGGGAAAGGCAGGTGTTTGGGTAAGTGTTTGTGTGTGGGAGAACACACATTTGACGGTGTGCGCTTGGCAGTCATGTGAGGAGACTTAGTGCTCATTTGCCTCATTTTTCGTAACAAGCTGTTCACGAGGAAGGACGGGCTCAGCCAGACGGGGTAGTAAGACAAAGACGCAGTAAGACGTACAGGGGGAATAAACAGCTGAGGCAGATGGTCTGAACTGAAGAGGAAACTGTACATCAAAAAGATGAAAAAACTGTACGTGTGATGTTCAGCTGACCACGGAGCTGTTTATGATTCAACCCGCTAGCGTGTCTTGCGAACCACAGGGTAACCACGGGCTAGAAGGAGGAGCAGGAAATGATTCTATGATGGTCGTGATGCAGACATCGGCTGTATACTGCAGGCGTGCGAGTGTGTCCAGAACAAACACTTTTTTACTTGGTGACAGATGGTCTGGCAAAATAATGACCCCCACACACACATCGTCACATGACATCATTTATCTTAGTGCTTCGTTCAAGGAAAGACAGGCACCTGCTGGAAAACTGGGTGAAACTTCCAAAGGTTAAACCCAGGGCACTGAGCTGCTGAGGTATTTTGTTGAACCGGTTGCCTCAACACAGCAGTCCGAAACATAAAATGCCACAGGCGAGAACATCTGAGTACGCTTTGACACCTAAGATCGTCTTATTCTGGCATTTTGTTGTCTCTACACTAAGAACCTCAAACCCACAACCCTGAAAACCCAAAACCTAATCGGACTTTAAAGAGCATCCACCATCTCTGATCTTTCATCTGGGAGTTGTGAGCTAACAACAGCCCCCCCACCCCCACCCCCGACCAAGGGAGAACAGACAATGACGCCTCATGTAAGAAGCAACAAGCCATCAGTGAAGTCTATTCAAAGCACAGGAGGAGGCTTCCGACAGAGGAAATATGACATTTCCACGGCTGTAAGTGAACAAAGTTGATATGAGATTGGGTATTACAAGGTCAAAGAAGACACGTCCTGAAGAGAATATACACATTAAAGCGTTTGTCAGCAGGAAAACACTACAAATCTTTTTTTTTTTTTTTTCTCTCTCAGCTCTTCTGATCTCACCCGATTCATTTCCCTCTCACAACCAACAGCGTAGCAAAAAGAAAAGAAAGACTGGGACAAAAGAACAGGAAAGTTTTTAATGTTATTGATTTATGCACACTTTTTGTTTCTAGTTTTGTTTTTTTTTTTATCAATGGGTGAGACAACCGTGTAAACAGAAAAGTCCTCTGTGTATATATTTGTGTGTGCATGCTTGTGCATATTTTACCTTAAACCTCTTGTCTTGCAGAACCTTCTTTATGGCCACCAGCTCCCCAGAGTCGCAGAGCTTGGCCTGGTAGACGACGCCGAAAGAGCCATTTCCGATGACTTTAGTGTCCGTGTAGCTCACCTCCTGTGGCCGGTCAGGGCCTTGGCCTGGAGTGGCAACAACTGTCGTTACCTTGCTGCCATCTTTATCTCCTAAACAAAGAGAGAGAGAGAGAGAGAAAGAGAGGGGT
The DNA here is from genome assembly GCA_029822895.1 of Maxillicosta whitleyi. Taxonomy (NCBI): domain Eukaryota; kingdom Metazoa; phylum Chordata; class Actinopteri; order Perciformes; family Neosebastidae; genus Maxillicosta; species Maxillicosta whitleyi. The sequence continues at coordinate 8,442 of JAPSES010042749.1, forward strand.
GGGTTATTGTTTATGTACAATTTAGATAGTAAAACAGAAATAGTAGAAAAGGTTGAATAGTCCAAAGTCCAGTGACAGAAAGTAAATGTTTGGACTTAGTAACCATCATTCAAAGAGGTTTAAAGCATGACACATTTAAGCTGCACATACAGGGAAATGAAAGATATAGTTAAGTTGCATTATGGGAAAAACAGAATTCACTGGAGTTTTATTTAAGCTTAACAAATACTGCCTTTTTCTTGTTCTTTTTATGGCGATGCAACATTCAATTTCTGCTTTAAGCATATTTGAGATGTGTTGTTTTGCAGTGTTTCAGTCCAATTTTTCTGGATTAATGGTCTGAGGAAAATGTCTTCGTTATTCCAGCAACCACTGATAAATAGCCAGTTTGGATCTACATGTTTTTCTTATTTCCAACTTTTTTTATCCAAATCAGTTCATCAAACAGGGATTAAAGTCCACTACGCTACAGAAAAACACAATATTCAGCTTTTGCTATCAGTAAAACTCACAAGCTACTGTAATAACGTTCAATCTTCAGGAGGGGAATGTTCCATTGGTGTGAATTTGTTTTTTTACAAGTCAGCTGTCCCCTTTGGCCAAACTCCCCTGAGATCATGACAGGGAGGCTTTTCTCTAGTTTGAGTGATCTCTCCACGTCACACACCCCTTCCCCCACAGAAGTGTCAAGGGGCAAAGTTCACATCAGCTGGCAGTTAAAAGGACAACCATGCAAAAGTGAGTGTCGCGTGCCTCAAACATGTGCTACCTACATGCAGCTCCAAAATTAAACCCAAAACTTCCAGTTGCAAACAACATACAGAAAACTCCTACACTTTGTTCTTTCCCAGTGAGGTGGAAGTGGTCAAACACCCAGAACAAAGCTACAGTTGCATATAAATTAATGCAATAATTAATAATTAAGGTGCAATATGTGACATTTAACTTAAATTACATGCTTACAAGAATTCAGACCTGGCTTTAAAATCAATCCTGAGCAATCTAACACATGCAAACAGCTCAATCTAATGCGAGTTATGACCAAACACTCTGTACACACTAAGGACAGATTCAATCTAATCTCTCAGTACATATTCAGAGCTGATCTGGAACATGTATGTTCACATTCTGAATAAAATGTCCCAGGGTGGAGATTAAGGCTCAGCCTCAGCAGACACATTCCATGTAGCAAGGTGAGGAGTCATTCTAAAGAGTTTTACTAATGTTTCATATATACGCAGAAAACACTCATTTATATCCATAAAGAAATATATCCTTTGTAGTTAATATAATGCAACAAAAATTCATAAACATATTTTATGTGCTTTTGTGTTTAAGATTAACATGGTGAACTAATGCAAAGGTTAAGAATATATTCCACCTGCTCATAGTCCACAAAACACAGTGAATTTCATATGCAAAAAAATATGAAGAATCCAATCTGTTAAATTGAAATTAAAGTTTTTATGCTTCGATGTGCTTGTTTATTTCCAGGGAATAGAAGTGATCAGTTAAAGCACATTTGGAGACAGACGCACAGAGCTGATGGATCTAAAACACACATTAGCTAATACCAGGTATAACCTTAGTGTTGGAGTCTGTTTGGCCCAATGATCCATAGGTTTGTTTCTGTTTAAGTTTTGTCCATTGTTGATTTAACAGTGGGGTTTGGGTCGGAGAAAGATTTTTCAGAGAAATCATAGAGAATCCAATCTGAGTCCTCCAAAAACAAGTCCGTCTATGACACAGGTGTCAGTAGTTCAGGCACCTCATTCAGCCCAATCTGATGAATGGCCCAAACCAGTTAAATAATAGCATAATAACAACTCAAAATGTGTATTATGTTTTAGTGCAAAAAAAGGAAAATTACACTGAAAATGTTCATATTTACATACTAGGCCTAGAATACTTTCATCCAAAAGGTGAATAACCTGAACAATTGACCTGAACCAAGAAAATAAGGAGCACAGTTTTGGCAAAAAATAAAATACAGATTTTTTTTTTTTCCTCTAAAAACTTGATTTTCAATTTTTAGGTAAAACTATAAAAGACAGCATGTCGTTTTCGTGAGCAGGCACTGGTCCCTACCTCAAATCTGTGATGGTATCATATGATAGGGCCCAGAAGTTGTATTTATTTATTTATTTATTTTCATTAAATCTTTATTGAATGAAGTAGAGTATACAATGTATACAACAAGAAAATAACACAACAGGTTTTCCAGGGGGAATACACTACAATACAATATACAAATCAGACCAAATACTGATGGTTTTTATAGCCTTTTTGTTTCCAGATTTATTTAACAGCTTTAAATAAAGTAAGAAAAATAAATTAATAATTTTTTTTTCTTTCCTTTTTGGGGTATCTGGGCCCACAGAAGTGATACCATTGCAACACAGGCATCAGTCATGCATCTGTGGACATGTAATATGACTGCCTCAGTGACTTCCTTAACTGTTAATGTCTATTGTGCAATTTTTGCAAATCAACAATCCATCCCATGGGCTGGATTGGACCTTTTGGCTGCCCGGTTTTGGCCTGCAGGTCATATGTTTGACACCCCTGGTCTACAGGTTCCTATTTTTAAAGGTACATTACAATCACATTCAAGAGAAAACAAAGCCATCGACACATACATGTAATTTTTTTCCACAAATATCACATATTGCACCTTTAATAAAGCTGACATGGTTTGCATTGAGCAATCAGTCAGACTGTCCAGAGTGCAGGGATTTACCATCTTATCCATCTTCAAACTCATTGGCCGACTAGGCTTATTTCCCTTTATCCAACAGAGTTATTGATCTCCACGCAAATAGTACCAACGTGTGTATCTGTCCACTCGGTGCTCAGCTCTACACATGAGCAAAATGAAAATGCAGACGTCAAAGGAGAGAGAGAGAGAGAGCGGGAGGGAGTGTGAGAAGAATAAAACTCTGCCTACATATTCCAGCAGGGCCATTTCTAAAACGCCTCTGCACTTCCTCAACCCGTGAGAAAAGTCTGTGCACACGCAGACACATATACACGCAGACGGCAGTACAACTCATAGTGAGATGTTACACTACTGCAAATAAGGAATGGTTAATCAGACTGCAATAGAAATGGTATTTTAAGTGACTGAAAAGAATGTGAAGCATGACCATTCATACACTAATCTGGTATAGCCTGAATCTGTCTTCATGCAGACTACATTCTGCTTTCAGCTGGTGGGAAATGGTTAAATTTATTGACAATGACGAGTAAGGATCATTTCTATAATCACAAGGGAAATTAAGCTGCGCCTGAAAGCATCTGCATGCAGTGCTGTAATGGTTACATTATCAATCTCCACATAAAATGTCACTCTATTGCATGAGAGCAGAAGTAGTGTGAGAAACTGCAGATTTCATGAATGTATGAGCTGCAAAGTGACACAGCCCGTGTGACTTTTAGCCGGAGGCATCAACAGTCTATTCAGGTCACCAGACTAGTTCAAGCCACAGCTGAATATGGCCAGTGTGAACTCACTGTGGCAAAACAACACTACTGTTAAGCATTTACACGACTCATGCCTGACTATTATAGGTTATTTATAGGTTATTAGTGTTACTGATACCAAAAGGTGCCGTGGTGGCTTTCAACAAAGAGGCTCAATGACTGAATCAGTTGTCGTTATATCTTCAACAAGGATCTCCCAGCTTTTCCAGAGACATCAGAGATTCACAAATCTAAAATCTCAGCTAAAAATCATCCACAATTCAACATATGTGCTATATATA
>JAPSES010042789.1:0-12203 GCA_029822895.1 Maxillicosta whitleyi
TCCTTGTGCCATTGCCAACAAATCCTGAAAATTTCATCAAAATCTGTCCATAACTTTTTGAATTATGTTGCACACAGACAAACAGACGGACAAACGCAGACAAAAACATAACCTCCTCGTCGGAGGTAAAAAGACCTGGTTTTCTAAATGACAATTCAAAATCAAGCCCCTGTTTAATATAGTATTGAAACAGATGAATGACTTTTGCAGTCACTCTGTCACTGGAGATTGATGTGAACACATATTGTTGTATAGATTTGTAACTAGTATTATTTATGTTGTTGTTGTTTATGACATTTTCTTCATGTTTTCCTCTCGTTTAACAGGTGTTATTTACTTGTTTCATTGTAATTTCTTTTCTTGACCAGGTTACCCAGTTCCTGTTCTAGTTATTGTTCCCATTACAATTATCACTATGGTTGTTGTTGGTAATTTGATATTCTATTGTGAGGGTCTTCTCCACCTCCTTCCTCCTCTCCCATTCACTTCTTCCTTCTCTTCTCCTCTCTCCTGTCTCTTCATGTCAGGTCCGGCATCAAAATGTGGTTCAACAAAACTCATAATAAAGACAGTAGAATATCAGAGGCAGCCTCATATACTTTGGCAAAGCACATTTGATTATCTTCAAAAAGCAGCCGGACTACCATTCTGCTGTATAGAGTTTAACATCCACATAATGTGAATCAGTTGATGTATTTTGTAAATTTCCCCAGGGTAGTATAAATAAAGTATATCAACCTATCTATTGTTTTAGATATAGTATTAACTTTATGGACAATTTTTCTACACATAATTACTTTTTCCAGTAGAGTTGTGTTCAAATTAAATGTAATTAAACTAGATAATTCTGACGTTCCAACCAGCTTTAACACATTTTTCTTTTCTTTGTAATTGCAGGTGTCAGTTCCCTCAACAAAAGATCGGCCTTTACTGATTCTTCCATCTGTCCAGTGACGTAGCAGCAAATCTGTGACTCTTACATTTAACTAGAGTAATTAAGTACAAATACTTTGTTACCTCACTGAAGAAGAAATATAAATATATACCATTCTGACATCCTATTGGTTTGTACAGGATCCATCACACATGACGTTTTGTACCATTCCAATACTTACAGGCACTAAACATCATATCTTCCATTCCATAAAACACATATTAATGCTCAGTAGTGCACATATATGGTTCTTTAATACATTTGCATTGGACTCAAATGTGTTCATTTTCACTGCAGCTGAAACAGGAAGCCGAGTGTTTTTAAATATTTCAACATTAATATTTTAATATAACATTACAGTCATTATGGCCTTTAGAAAAATGTGTTTTGGGAGATGGGCTAGAGCACTATAGGCCCCTGTGGAACCACCTAAGTTTTTGTCCTAATGCATTTACTTTTATACTTTAAGTGGTTTTTAAACTAGTACTTTTACACTTTTTTGAGTAAAAAACTTAAGTCAATATTTCAACTTCTACAGAAGCCTTTTTAAACTCTAGTATCTATACTTATACCTGAGTAATGAACATGAATACATTTGATACTTCTGCTTTTAACCAAACATCTGTCTTCTTTAAGGACATGTATCCATATGTATCCATCCACATCTCCATTAAAATCAGAGATTTTTCATGTTGTTTATAGCAGTCTGCTTTTTTGTTTATTTTGTTAACCTTTCCTGGGCTTCCTCTGGCTATATAATGCTAAAGCTTGAATACAGTTATCCACAGCACACACCAGGATGCATAATGGATACACAGATAACAGGTGGGATGCTTCGAGCCTATTAGTTGCCAGGGGACCAGATTAAACTCTCCATCCACTGATTAACGTCAGGGGCAACGTTCACAGACCTTCTCCTCTTTTGTAAACTGACTCATGTTGTTGTACCCTGATCATTATCAAACCAAATATTGTCGACACTATGTAAATGACAAGTTGTGTATAAGTGACACTTTTCAACTGTACTTCTCAATAAACACTTACACAGAGTTTGCTTTTCTTACTCATGGGCTGTGAAAGGTTAATATAACAAAATGCACTCAAAAGACAATGACACTTTGTGCTATCTACATTTGCATTTGTAGACCTTTGGGGTCAGTAATGTGAGGACACTGAGAGCTCTTTATCTCACAAGGCTTTGTAGTTAGCATATTGTTAACAAAATACAAGGGGTTACTGTTATTCCTTCATTTGTATTGCATTCACCATTTTTAAGTAACGCGAGATCATGGAGATGTGGTCAAGCAGGTACCTCATACATGTTTCAAAAAGGATTACCAAGATGAACAGACAATTATAGTATGGACGATGTAATGTAAATACTAGTCGCACTCTTGCCAAGGTTAAGAGAAGAAGATCTACACCGCTCCTATCTCTGTAATCCAACACAAGCACTTAGTTAACATGGCAAACGCAGGCTGGTGGTTCCATACTGTCTTTCACTTACAGTTATTGTAGATAATGCATAATCAAGACAGGGGTAGCTGTTTGTTTGTTTGTTTACCTGCTCTAATATCTTCAGTTACTTCCTGTAGCCTTCATCAGAAGTGCAAAATGATGTTGCTGAGATGTGTCTTATAGGCTGCAACTAGCTGAAACTAGTAATGCATGTAAACAAACAACTACCCCTGTCTTGATAAATGAATTATCTACAGTAATGGCAAACACAGAAAGCGGAAACTATAAACAATGAATGGCAATGAGTTATCAAAGAAAGGTTACTGGTCACTGAAGCTGCAAGGCAATTGGATGACTAAGTAGAACATTAGTACCCTTAGCCTCAGCGTTGTTCTATGTAACACAAATTTTAAACCTTTGAATTTAAATAAACAACATATGTGTGCTAACAATGAGCTGTAGAGGTTTTGGTACTGCATCACTTTGCTCTTGATAGGTCTGCAACCCATTTCCAAGTTTCTTGCAGTAAGTGTGTCATCTGCCAACAAAGGCTTCACATTTACACTATAGGCTTTATGAAAGTGTTGATCTAATCACCTAATTTGTCAAGACACAGAATAGATCCCCCAGTAATTATTACCCTGTTATTATAACTTTGCCACAGGTATTTACTCATCTTCAGCTTAACAGTTTTTGTAACTTATCGATGCTGTTTTGTGAACATCTTGCAATACATTTGACCTCATACTTATATTGCACTAAATGTATCAGCAGTTGTTTCCACCTCATCCTGGTGGTTACTGTATGACTGGAACAAGTTGTGTCGATTAGAACTGCACTAGTATTGAACGATGTCCGCACGTGAGGACGTTTTGTTCTGAGGTGAAATGCAGTGTTGTTCCGCTTAGGGTTAGCTGTGGACCAATCAGCTTCTTATGTAATACACTAGAACATTACGATCAAAACCTCACGTCACTGGATTCCCCGACGGTACATCCGAGATGCCTGCACTCCTGCACTGAACAGCACTGTGCACCTCCCCGACAAACATAGTGAACACAATGTCCTTAACGTGCCACAGTTTGGCAGTAGTCACGTTTTTTAGCTCCTGGCTCCGCCGACCAATCACATGCCTGGAAATCTGAAAAGTAGGCGGTTGTTGTAGTGTAAAGAACATGACGCGGGCGGTACTCCAGACATAACCACGCCCATAACTGCCAAATACGGCAGAATTGCTGCCTCTAATAACCTGTATTTTGGGGGTTTCGTGGTTTGGGGACCATTAGAAGTGAGACAGCTAAAGCCCACCAGTCATCATAAGGGTTTTTTCGGTCACGGGGGACAATTATATTGTACTGGACATCGGTTGTTGCCACCGCGCTCTGCATGTGACCGAGTGTACAGGGGAGGGGTGGTGTGTCTCGTGTATAGTACCGTGGATTCACTCTATGCCGAGGAACTAGAACACGGAGTTCCAGTTAACGTATGTGGTCAGCGACAGTAACAACAGTCACGAAGAAAAGCAGTCTGCGAACCTCAACGGACGTTTCTTTCCAGCGGCAAGTGTGTCTTCCACAGAGGAGGGTGATTTTTTTTAGAATCACGACGAATACACGTAGGTTATTCTTTTGTTTCTCTTTGCTATTTTGTGATGTTTGTGTGTCCCGGCTTGCTCGCGCCAGTTAACATTAGAGGCTAGCATTGTTTACGTATAATAATCAAGCTACCTTTGATTTCGGATTAAGGGTCTAGATTTTAGCCAGCCCTCGGTGTTGTGTTTCACATAGCCAACTATATTTTCAGCTCACTAAAATAACGTAATGTTGTGTTTACATTTCGTCTAACGTGTTCTGCAAGTACCGTTATACAGTCCCTAACCCTGTTAGTGGCATGAGAAGGATGTCTGTTTAGTGTAGTTTGATTTCCAGATTTAGCCTTTCATATGTTGATGTTGTTGATGTGTGTTTTTGGAGCCAAGGACCTTGTCAGATCAGCAGGGAAGGAGTGATGAGCACCAAAAGGAAGGCGGAGAGTCATTCAAGGGCAGCAAACAGACCTCGCATCATGAAGTCTGGAGAGTCCCGGGTTGAATCAGAGAGAGACTCCGGATTCTCAGGTTAGCTCTTCAAACACCTCGCTACGATTTAGTTCTCAAACTGTGTAGACACTGTGTACCACCTCAGAAAGTATGTCTCTTTAAGTAATTTCCTTGTGGCTGACAACAGGACCCAGAATTACTTTCAAAGTTTCCATTTGGAGCCAAGATTATAGTGTTTTTTGAGTAATTCATCTTAAACTGGACAATCTGGCCATATACTTTCCTATCAGTTGGTACCTATAATCATCATGACAAACAGTGTATCATTATGTCTGCAGTGTAAGCTGGTTTGTGGTTTTGGATGAAAGTTGAACAAACAAGATGGTTTGGGTTTTAAGCTATTTTTTAAATTGTTGCAGTATAAAATAAAGCAGTACAACATTCAAGGAAGGTATGATTAAGTGTTACCTTTATGTTGAACTTTTGAAACCAAGTATAAACAACAAAACAGTGAAATATTTGAGAGGTTTTTACCTGATAATGTAAGTAATACAAGCAAACTCAATACAGAAAAATGTGTATCATGGTAATTCAAATTATTATTGCAATTTAAAAATGCCACATTTAGGATCCAGCCCTATGTTCTTCATCACAATAGCTTCTACTATACTCATTGACACATTCATGGCCCTGTCTGATACAGAAATAAATAAATAATTAGAAAATTTCTTTTATTGTGGTATTTCAGTTGTGGTATGTATTTCTTTTTGTGTCCCATTTTATTCCATTTTTACATATTCCTTTGCATACCACTAGGGGAGCATTGGTATCATTGAGAACTGTCACTAGGAAAATGTACAATGTAACTGAAGTGATCTCCTCTTCCTCCTTTTAATGGCTATAGATGCGAGCTCTGAGCATTTTAGCGCAATGGATACCACAGACTCTGAGGGTTCACCCTGCCCTATTGTACAGCAGGGTCCACAAACTCCTGGCTCAGGGCCCCAGCCTCCTCAGCTTGCTGTGGTGGGAGGGTCCTATTCAAGTCTCTCTCCTATGATTATCATGAACAATGTCCTTCTCAAACAGGTACCACAAAAGAAAAACTGTTATGCAAAACCTGAACTTGTAACATTGTCTGTCTGAGAATTACAGTTCTGACCTTAAGAGTCAGAGCGAAAGTATGCATGCAAAATATCCCAATCCTGTGGAATAGTGAATGGCATGAACTGTACTGCAGTCTCAAGTTTCCTTTTCATATTGTTTGTGAGTATCAAATAATCAGATGCCTTTTATTGATTTTTGTAATTGAGATTTGTTATCAGTATTTGTTGGATACAGGTTAATAGATTGACTCATTAGTAAACTGATTCATTCATTATTTAGAATATGTATTGTTCTGTTTTCCAGTTAATTGTGTGTTCTGCACAGTGGCAATAACCATAGCCCCCTTGTTTACAGATTGACTACTTGCATGGAAGTGTGTTCACACTTAATTAGAGAAGCAAATTAAGTCCCAAATATAATCGATCTACTATGAGAAACAGGCACCAAATCTTTACATTTGAGATCTTGCTACCAGTGAAAGTATAGCATTTTTGCTTAATGAATTGCTGAAATGGTAAATGGATAGGCAAAGTAGCTGCTAGTATGCCATGTCCAGAACTGAAGTGAGTGTAATTCATCCTACTTTTTAAACCTTTTCATTCTTGACTTGATTGCTTTTGCAGCCTGGTGACAATCCTCCTGCTCTGAAACCATGGAGCTTTAGTCCCACAGTGGAGGTTGTTCAGCCTGTGGTGCAGCAGCCTCAGGTGGTCTTCCTTCAGCCTGTGGTTTCACGTCAACCTTCCGCTGCTTCCAAAGATTCTTCCACTAGACACCGACACTCTAAGAAGTATCTTCCAATCTTAAAATCCTACCCTAAGATTGCTCCACATCCAGGAGAGAGCTCAAGTTCCTCGGGGAGAGGAACTGCTTCATCATCTTCCTCCACCACCTCCTCCTCCTCTTCTTCAAGTTCAGAGAGAGGCAGTGGCTTGGCCTCCAACCACCAGGATCACTGTCAAAAAGAGAAGCAGCAGAGAAGTCAGTGTAATAGTGTTGGCAACTCAGCCACCCACAATCTTCCTCCAACTCCCAGCACTGTGTCTCCTCTGCTCCAGAACCAGCTTTCTCATCCCACAGCAGGAACCAGCGCCAGCAACAGTGCATCATGTGAGAAGCATTTACCGACTGTCAAGCAGACAGAGTTAACTCCTTCCTTATCTTTCACACCCACCATTGGCTCCACAGACCAGGAACTCCTTGCCCTCCAGGCTCTGGTCAACGCAGAGAGCAGCTCATCTGGAGAAAATAACTACTCTGACAGTGATGTTGATACAAAACGGAAGCGCTTCTGCAATACGTACAACATCCTGAGCAAATCTGGTTTGTTAGACATTACACTCCGCACCAAGGAGCTCCTCAGACAGAACCGACGCACCCAGTGTGACCTGGACCGCCTCAAAGAACACACAGACCTCTTCCTCCAGGTTATGCGGACCGGCGACACCAACATCTGTGTCAAGCTGCAGAACAGCCTTCAGGAGGAAGATAGAGAAAAAGAGAGGGAGAGAGCAGTTCAGCCCAGCTTCAAGGCTGATTAGACCTTGACTATAGTGTTACACGGTAATCCTGTAGACTGAGATGGAGAAAGAAAGGCCTACATTGGGGTTTGGTGCAAATAGAGACAGGTGGACCAGAAATAATGTGCTCTAAAATACACCCCACCCCACCCCACCCTTGGTACTCACTCCCAGACTGTTTGCAATGGTCTACATTTTGCTGCATTATACCTAAGGTTTCGGACACACCAAGCTGACCCTAAAAAGTTTAATAGTAGTGGTGTTCTCAAGTTCCTTGAGATCTTGAGCAAAGGAAGCATGATGCAAAGAAAAAACAGGGAAAAATAACGATAAAGCATCTAGAGCTGCGCAATTAAAGCAAGTGTATAATTGCAAGAGACTGCAATGAAAATGTTTAATGTGTATATGGTGATATTTGAAAGTATATTTTTTTTCATTAATAGTTCAAGTTTGTATATCTGAGTTGAAAAAAACTCTTTAAAAGTAGGCAGTAATCTGTGTTTTTTTTTTTTTTTTTACTTGAAACCCAAGCAAAAACACTGAAATCACAATATTGTTTGCAGTAATTACAATTCACCAAATTGTGCAGCTGTATCGAAATCGTAGCTTGGCTGAGCTGAATGGGCACTTGGAGCTCTGTTTGAGTGTTTCTGTCACTGATTCAACATGTTTAATTGGTGCAACAGTCAAGAGCCAAACAGTGCCATCAGTAAAAGACACGCTGCACAAACTACAGCCATTCGTCAGCCACAGAGTTGCAGTTGCTGTTCAAATTGTAAACGGCCGACTCGGTGTATTAAGACTTTAAGGTCATACAAGGCAAGAGCCACAGCTCACTGGTCTGCCAAATTGAGCCTGTCTACATTTCTTCCAATAAAACATACCCACCGCTGTGCAGAAATCTCCTGCTGATTGGCAATCAGGAATCAAAAGGCCGTAGAGATTTGAATCTATGGCGTGAAGTGGTGAGCAGACAAAGCAATTTTACTGAATGCACAGCAGAGGTTCAGGATCTGAAGGCTTGATTAAAAACTCTCCTACTGGATCTTGTAGCTGAATTGCAATGAAAAGTAGATCGGACCAAGGTGTTCCAACACTTGTGGTTTGTCGCCATCTTCCACCGACACTAGTGTGTAGTGTAATAGACGTCCATTTAACTGATAACGTGTACAATACGAAATAGTTTTATGCAGCATTTGTGTATCTTATCAGGCTGAGAAAATGTCATGTCACACTGAATGTTTTCAGGGCCTTCTGCCTTTCTGCATCTTTAGAGGAACGTGTGCCTAAAGTGTCTTATTATTTTTGTTCTACGTTTTAAACATGATAAGTTGGTCTCGTTGACTGTTTCTAGTCTTGCATTCCCATCATGTTGATGGCAGCTTTAATACAGTGCAATTGCTTGGAAGCGAAACTCATGATAATCCTTCAGATTCTTCAGTCGTACCCCAGTGTGTGGCTTCCTACAGTTAGACCATAATGATCTGTGATTAATGTGTGAGATGTAAAAGATGTTTGGTGTGTTTTCTATACTCATGTTATAAATGAACATGATCGTATTGTCTAACATAAGTGCACATTTGGTTCCACTTCAGAGGTTCCTGTTTTCATCTGTATGATTTTCATCTTGTGACTAAGCAGTTGTGGATCAACTTGGGCTTTTTAAAGTCCAAACCTGAGGATTTATTTGACAGAATGGTCCAATACTTATGATATCCTGGTTAGAAGGTTTGCACATCAGTAGTATCTTGTGGTATAAATGATGGCCTTAATATCTAAATCCAATGTATGTTGCAAAACTTTTCTTTTGTACAAAATCATTTGTTGAGTAGGAATCTCTAGGCAGAAATGAATGGCAGCTATGGTAGCTCACTGAGGTAAATTGTAATTGTCATTGTGATCATAAGCACTATTCATGGAAACGCATTCATGTATGACATTCACATGAATGTATTGAAATTGTCGGTTTTTATTTTTTATACTAATGGCGTCATTTAATTTAATGTTTTTGCATATTCTGTGTATTTAACTATAAGATATGTGATGTGATGGTTATGTACTTGTGCATATGTAGATTTGAAATGCCTCATGAAGAACATCTTAAACAAGGGATAATTCTTACAAAACGACAGAACAGTTCACATAAAGTTAACGACAGAAATGTCAGTTTTTATGCATTTACCAGGGGGTGATCGGGGGGTGGAAAACAAAATTTTCTGTTGCTTTATTCTTTTTGAAAAATGTGTATCGGGGTTCAAAGAGGAAGTATTCAGACGCACCGACGTGACTGCAGCTTTGTTCCGTCGTAAACAGTCCGACGTGTCACCCACTCTGTCTGTATCACGTTGACTCTTACCCTGCTAAAGTTTGAGGTCAGGTTTTTTACTCCACCCATGTTCTTCTGCATTGCACCAGTTCTAGTGTCAGCAAAGCAGCTCAAGATTCATTGTTTAGTCCCCCCCCCCCCCCTTACTCCCAACCCCCTACGGAGCATAGCTGTGGTTGCTGTCAAATCACAGACCACTGAACTCTTTTGGGAAAGCTCTGTTTATGTCTGTGTCATCTACATAAACCTGATGAGCTCGTTCTGTTTCTTTTGCACAGAAGCTCCTCGGCCTGCATCCATCTGTGCACATAACAGACCTGAATACTTGTTTTTTTTGGGGTAAATAATTGGATCTGAAACTGAATCTGTGTTTCCATTATTCTGACCACGGGGTCCACTGATCAAAGCATGTTGTGCTTGAGACAAAATGTTTTACAGATAATCAATGTCTTTTATTTTCTTTGGCCTGAGTGAAATAGACTAATTGTTCACTTTTCTTTATGTCACACTGTCCGTAAATGCAGATAAAGTCTCTGGTAGTTTTCGGCAAACGCAGACTTCATTAGATGTTTAGTTCATGACATAGTGACGTTGTAACAAACAGAACAAGAAGGAATATTTCCGATTCCTACATGTCATGCCTTGTACACTTCTGGTGAACTTTACAGCTTAATGTGTTTTTTTTCTGGATTGTCATATGAGAAAACGTAATGTGTGACTTTCCATGAGCGTCTTAATATTTGGCAGTAATTTGCTAAAAACCCACATGTTCATAAAAAAAAAAAAAGGCCTTTTTGAGACACTCGACACAGGACTGCATTAAAACTGCTGTCCTGCTCTTTTGCCTTGGACACGAGCAGATTCTGGTGTGTTTTGTTTTTGTTTTTTTTTATTTATTTATTTATTTTTTACCCTTTTTTTCTTATCCTTCACTTCCTTTTTTTCCTTAGTTTTTTGTTCTTTTCTGTTTGTTTTTTTGTTTTTGTTTTGAACCAATTCTATTGTGGCACTACATTACAACAATACAACTGTAATTCTTTTAATCCAGTACTTTTCCTTTCAGTCAGATGCTCAGACAGATTGAATTTGACATTGTTCGTTGTTGTACAATGTGTAAATCCTAAAATAGTTTTTGACGATGGCCTTCCGCTGTAATGTAATCTCAATAGTGTCGTTGGTTTAATGCCAGCGGGACAGACAGTGGTACTGAAATGTTATAAAGGTCAATGAATTTCTGGCTGAAAATAGCTCAACTTTGTGCTGTTCCAAATCTCTCTTAGAAGCTTTCTTTGCGTTTTTTTTTTTTTTTTTTTATGTTTTATCTTTTTTTTTTTTCTGCAACATGTTCTGTTCTAACCAGCTCACATTGGCTTTGTTTACTTCCGATCACAGTGCTGTTTCTCAAATGTTCATGTAACTGACTTATTTATTGAGTGAAGTGTACGTGCTATCAGGTCATGTACATACCACAAGGTCTTTAAGTGTCGTTTCTGTAGGTGTGATGTGGTTTTATAATGTGACAGCATTTTTTATTTACAGTGCTTTTGCTCGTTGGATGGCTTTTCTACACTGGATTTTTAGTTTGCCTGTCTATAAACAGCAGCTTTTTTTTTTTTTTTTTTCCTACATTATATTCGTCAGCCTTCTTCCATTTAAAGATACTGGGAAATGTTTGTGCATTTGTTGTGATGGTTCGATTGAAATGTTTCAGTAGTTCACCAGCAGAAATGATCAGTAGCCTGGAATTTTGGTTTTGATTTGATTGATGATTATATGACGGAGCATTAGGGCCATTCATGAAGCAGAAGATATTTTTTGATATGACGAGATTAAAGTCAACATGTCGAAATTCTGAGAATAAAGTTGAAATTGGACGTCGACTTTAATCTTGATGGGTCGACTTTAAACTCGAAATTCCGAGAATAAAATTTAAATTTGATGTCGACTTTAATCTTTACGGGACATCAACTTTATTCTCAACATTTCCACGTTTAATGACTACATCCAATTTCAACTTTATTCTCGGAATTTTGACTTTAATGTCGACACGCCGACTTTAATCTCGTCATATCAAAAAATACCTTCTCCTTCATGATCGGCCCTAATGCTCTGTCTATAGGATTATGATGCAAATTAATGACTTCCTTTTTAATTGTATTTTGCAGTTTGGCCAAAGTATACAAGTGTTGAAATACCAACTGTACTTATACTTTGGAGGATAAACTAAAACACAAGGTTAAGTTTGAAGACCTCAGGAAATGTAATGTGATGATACTGTTCAGCGAAAACAATTAGGAAGAGATAAATGAAAAGTGGTTTAATATCAGATGCTTTTTTTTTACTGTTTGATTTTATTCTCATTGGTTGTGAAATAAATGTTACTCCAAAGAATCCCTCTCTTCTTGTCTTATTTATAAAAGTGGAATTGATTCTTGATTTACTACCTTTTTTTCCCTAAACCTTAGTGTGTTATTAGAGGACATAACAAGACTTTATTACTTTTGTGACATTTTTCAGAAAATATTATTGTCATGTAGAAAATCAAGGTCAATTAAGTTACCATATTTGGTTCCTTACCCATAAAAATCCAAGAAGTATATGCAAAAAAATACAAGAAAAACACCTGTAAGATGAAGGGAATATGTATTTTAGAAAATTATAACATCACTTTTAGAAGATTAGACCAACAGAAGTGCTGATCCAGACACCTGTTACCACACATTCACCCTTTGAACATCATTCCTTACATTAGTACCTTTACTTCATCATTACATTAGTACCATTACTTCATCATTACATTAGTACCTTTACTTCATCATT
>JAPSES010042817.1:0-12202 GCA_029822895.1 Maxillicosta whitleyi
AAATGATCAACACAGGCCTAGAGCGCCCTCTGGTGGTTTAGTGTGAAAATAACATGTGAAATGATATAATAATGTGTAATAACCCACATGCTTTGCGGTTGGCTATCTTGACAACCACTGACAACAAATGCTGCAAGAAGCTGTCACGAGACTATTTATGGTAACCCATAAGTGATAAAAACAAATAAAATAAAATAAAAGCATGGAAAAACTGAGCAAAAACTTGTATTTGAGAACTCCATGTATGCTAGTGGGAGCCACAGTAATGCTGAACTTTGATGTCAATTTGGGGGCCACAAAACATCACCTTGCAGGATGTGAGTTTGAGCTGCTTTTGAGTCTCTGAAAATGAATGTGTTTAAAATGGTTATAATTCCTAAATGGTCAATGCATTATTGTCGTTGAACTGTGGAATTAAAGCTGAAAGCCCCCACTTCAATTGTTTCAAGTTAGATCCACTGTAATGATGAACAGCTGCAAAATGATAACGTTTGTGTCACTGTTCAAATCCTTAAGGGTTTGTATATTTCTATTTGAACTGACTCAACTCGGTCTCAGTAGCTCATTTAACGTGTTCTGTAATTAATTTCTCATCTTTTAATTATTTGACTGCTTTTCAATTATGTGTTAATATGGGAATAGCATTGTGATACAAACACATGTCTAAATTTCTTTTTTGACATTTACCACAAGTCAAGGTTTGAATCCCGAATGGGCCCTTGGGCAAGGCCCTTTAGAGCCATACATGCCTATACCTGTAGCAGCAAGGGGGGGCAAGCCTCATTGTGCGGGTCCCAAACCCAGATAAATACACATGGTTGTGTCAGGAAGGGCATCCAATGTCAAACTTGCGCCAAATCAGTACTGTATGCGAATCAAATCTATGACCTTTTTGTTGCTTAAATACAGATTAATCCATAAAGATCCAAACAGCCACTGGCAACAAAAGCATCCACTGATCAAAAATGTTTATTAACTTCTAAACTATTAATTCCATCAATACAGTTTTTCATCTTTTCATGGTCATCAGATATGACCCATTTGGACGTTCAGAAGCTCTGTAGTTACCATGGAAACCGTCATCTTCTACATTGATTCACCAGTAAAACCCATTGGATCAACAGTTAATGGACACACTGGGTTTATGTTCAGTTTTCTCTGTTTCTGATATAATAACCCTTAACTTTAATCTGAGCTTTTATGAACATCTACACAATCACTGAAATAAATATAGGAAAATACCTGATTATCACTGGCAAAAATACAAAATAGAGTGGATACTATTATAATAAATAGTGATAAATCGCTAACAAAATTTAAAATACAGAGTTACATTTATTTGGGAACTACCCTAAAAGTAACACTGGGTCTTCATGTTTTAAATGGAACATCAAGTTGGGAAAGGTTAAAGATTATATCAGCTATTTTTTGTTTATAAAGAGCAAAAATAGAACCATTTCCGACTATGTCACTTCACAGAAATGGTTTTCAGAGCCGGAAAATATTCACCGGTTGATTCTTTAAAGAAGCAACCAAGTTATGTCTTCATTATGCCTGTATAATGTGTCTGTTTGCAAAATGAATGGCGTACGACAGAGGTGACCTTGCTCTTCAGCCCATTTGTGCCTTCATCACTCCCATCTCTGCACCTCCTGGAATCTTTATTAGCACGGGTCAGACAATTAGCCTCTCCTTGAGGCGAGCGGAGAAGCGTCTTTTGAGAATCTACACTCATCAGCCGTCCCTTCCATCTTTTTCCTGCATACCTGTTTTATAAATGGGAAGCAAATAGATCAGAGCCTAATAAAAAGGCTGGGGTGAATTAACAATCCGCTCCTTGAATTGATTCATGTAAAGACAGAATAAATTCACAGGTTGGACCAGGGGTGTTGAACCCGTTTTAGTTCAGGGGTCACAAATACGTCAGTCTGATGTCGAGATGGTCTGACCACTAAAACAATAACATAATAACCTATTAATAGTGACAACTCCAAATTGTTTACGATATTTTAGAATGGGAAAAATCATCATGAAAATATTTACTTGTACAAACTACCCTTTAAAAAACATAAACAACCTGAGATTTCTTAAGAAAAATAAGTGCAATTTTAACAATATTATGGCTTAGTTTATCATTTACACATGTGTTTTACAACCTGTGAGCTTCTAAAGAATTTTACAGGCCTTCACTGGACATTTCTGATGTCCGATGTGTGACCTGAAACATCACTACTTGTAGTGAACAAAATTCTTTGGGAGCTCACAGGTTGTGTGGACCTTATCTGAATCTTTCATACGCTGCTTTTTATTTTTTGGGGGGATTCTGCACATCTTTCAGTAACTGGATGTGTGTGTCTTATCACTTCTTTATATGTGCATTACTACCCACAGATCACAGAAGATCTATAAGGATTCAAAACATTTAGTAACAGGAAGAATTTTGGCAAAATTGCACCTAGTTAAAGGCAAAGTTACACCTAGGTTGTTGAAAATTTGCATCAATTTTTTCAGTTTAGTCCCATTTTTTGATAGATTGTAAATTGACTTTTGACACTAAAAGAAAGTAAAAAAAAAAACAAAAACATTTTACATTATTACAAGGTTATTGTGTTATTATTTTATTGCTCCAGCCTTCTTGGAATAATATTGGTTCTAACACCAATGCTCCAAAATAAAAGCTTGACCTCTGTTTGTTTAGATATAGTTAAAATAGTTGGTGTTACAGTTAAGGCACTGAAAATAATGTGGCATCAATAACACCATTTCCATCCTTGAGACCAGAAAATGTGTTTTTATTTATTTATTTATTTATTGCCTGTTGTCACAAATATGCAACATACTGAAACCTATATCTGTTTTATGTGTTGTAATCAAATTAACAATCCATTTAATTTAGAATCAACTTGAAAGCAAAAACACAAATATCATTTTTTAAATATACTCGTATAAATTCAGGGGTTAAAGGTTATTACGATAGTATTTTACTGGTCCAACCCCCTTTTGACATTGAATTGGTCGGTATGTGGCCCGTGAATTAAACCGACTTTGACATCACTGTTTGTTAATATCTTCGGTGTAATTTTTGCATTTCACAAATTCATTCCACGGGTCGCGTTAAAGCCTTTAGCAGGGTGGTTTTGGCCCGCAGGCCGTATGTTTGACATCTGGGTTAGACTGAAAAAGCCCAGACAATAGATGCACGTTGGAGAGCGGCCATGAGGTTTGATCTGAGAGCTAATGGTGACAAGAGGGATGAGATACAGCTAATGCACTCGCAGCGTTGCCTGTCTGATCTCTTAATTTTCTCCACTGTGGTCACTAAACTGCATAATTATCGCTGAGAGGTTTGACGAGTACTTTTTCCTGCAAAACAGCCTCCTCAAGGATATGCTGGAGAACATTTCATATAATGTAGTCTGATTAGAAACAAAAACAACCTCCAAGGTCTCATCAGTATGCAGACAGGTTTACGCAGTCGACTCTTAGCCCATGTAACACACGCATTTTTATCGGTTTTGGTGGTAAGGTTGCATCACGCTGGGTGAGAGGTGGAGCACACGCTAGATAAAGTGTCTCAGTATAAACTATTTCTCTTGTGGTTCAGTTAGTGTACAAACTGCGGATGTTCACAGCAAATGTATTCCCCTGACTCTGAGCCAGTATTGACAAATGAGGGGAAAACAGTCCTAACACCATGCAGGCAGATTCAACAAATGTATTTTGGCTGTAATTATATATTTTAGGGATAATCTGAGGATTAGCCTCATATATGTAAATATCCCAAAGCTGCTGGTTTTTTTTTTTTTTTTTTTTTTACTATACTCGGTGCTAAATGTGTAATGCAAGAGCTGTTCAGGCAGGTCAGGGGGAAAAAAAATCATGAGGGGAATCAAAATCCAACAGTGCCTGGAGCACAATGGCCAAGGTGTTAGTGTCAAAACTTCACAAAACTATCACCGTAAACAAAGCAGTGTTTACCTGCATTTAACAGTCAGAGGAAAGACACTTATTTTACAATTATTACCCACAACTGCAAGTCAGAGTCTGCAGAAGGGAGGGTGTTGAGGTTATCCCTTGGCTATTTTTTTTTCCTTCTTATTATTAATATTTAGTTTTGTGTAAAGAAAAAAGATGTTAAGAAAAGAAGGAATGCAATAAAGAGAAATAAGGAAAGAAGAGGGAAAAAAATGATGAACCACTTATAAAATACACCTTGGAATTCTATTAATTATGTTGTTGTGATGTTTGACAGCTGACTCTGTGCTATGTGTGGGTTTGGTTTTTGCTAAATTTGCTGCCTGAACTGAATAATTAGAAGGATTATATTGGTTTTGAAGAAATTTAATGACAAATAAGTTACATTTAAGTAAACAGTCTGTGTCATTCTAAAACTTTTGGCTACGAGTGTGTGTGTGTGTTTGAGTCCAACACTGGTCAATTTTTGGTCATTTTTCTACTGGCGGTCTGAAAGGTGACACATTTTAATGGTCTGCTTTAACCACCACAACCGTTTCCTTCTAAGGCACCTGGCCCACGTAATCAAATTCTGATTTCTGGTAACTTACTGTGACTTCTATCTGTTAATCTGTGTGCTGAGAACTGCAAGGGCAAGAGCTCAGTGCATGATGGGAAATGCTTGGTTGTGCTCTGATCAAACAGCTGATTGGACAAGAGTTTAGACAGAAGTATGACACTGAAGAAAGTTTGTTTTTTTATACTTATTTCTGAAGATCGTGATGTAATGTGCTATTGTTTATAGATTTGGATGAAATGACTGTAATTGGTGCTTTAACTAGAAACTGTAGCAAGTAAAGGAGAAAATATATATTGGACTTAGTCTGGAAAGTTTCAGAGAAAAGGTCATTTAACATTAAAATCCTGTAAATATAGTGGACTCATATAGAACAGTAGATCATTGGGTTCATTTGTTACATGTGTTTAACTCACAAACAGGGTGAGTCCATGTATATTAACAAGACTTTGGTTGTCATTGTAAATGAGAAGCTGTTCTCAGTTGACTTTACCTGGTAAAATAAAGTACTAATAAAGTAAAATAATGTTAAAATGAAAGTGGAAGCTGCATTTACAAATTAAAAAATAATAGTTAATAAATCTGCGATGAACTGGTGGCTTATCCAGGGTGTACCCTGCCTTCCGCCCGTAGTTGCTGAAATAGGCTCAAGCCCCCCCCCCCCCCTGTGACCCCGAAAGGGACTAAGCAGTTGAAAATGGATGGATGGATAGTTAATAAATTATGGCAAAATACAGTCATAGAATATTCATATCCATGTAAAAAGCATTCATTGGGAATTTCACTTTTTGGTTAAAAAAAAAAAAAAAGCAAAATGTTTTGTTTCCATGAATGTAATTGGTCTGTATTTTATATTGTTTTTATATTGTTTATATTTATTTTGAATAACAACATTTAATTTTAGTTTTGCTGCTAAAGTGTTAACAAAGCAAGAGGGGCATAATGATAATAATAGTAATAACATTAATAACAATAATGATAATAATAATGATAATAACATTAATAACAATAACAATAATAATAATAACAATAATGATGATAATAATAATAATATTAATAACAATGATGATAATAAAATAATAATAACAACAACAACAACATTAATAACAATAATGATGATAAAAACAATAATAACATTAATAATGATAATAATAATAATAACTACAAAGCATCAGGTTCCGCCTCCTGCTCCTCTTTGACTGCAGCGTCCCTCAGGAACAGCCCTCCCACCCTTCAGATTCAAGGAAATCACCCGCCAAAGAATTAATCTGCATGTTTTCCTTCTTATTACCGCAACAGAGAAAAGCCTGATGAAGGTCCTATCTGCCCAAATCAACCCACATATCGGGAGGAAATGTATTTCATTACTAGTCCCCCGTCAGACTGTGATTCAATCTTCAGCTGATTCGACCAAACGAACGTGTGTCTGCAGACGAGAACAATGCTGCAGCGGAAAGCCAATGTCGGTTTCAGGTTGGAGCCGTCTTCCACAGGATGTTGCCCACTATCACATGACCATGTGTCCGTCCTCAGAGGGCAGTTCTCACACTGTCTGAGGGAGACCCCGAGGGGTAATGTGAGGGGTCTGGAGCAGGGCCAGTGGGTCCAGTTGTGCCAGAGAGAATCAGCTCCGGGCTTTGAGGGTGAACTCCACAGCTTTGATCACACATCCTTGCCATTAGCATTGGCTTGAAGTGCTGAATTTATATTGTCTGAAATTGTATTTACAACACTCTCTGTGGAGAGCGGCTACTCAGTGACATCAATAAGGCTTTGAGTGTTTCTGTTTGCCATGCCAACAGTGCAGCGCCTTTGGTTTATGACCAGATGACATTCCCATCAGCCTTAGCAATAAATTTTGTTTCGTGGTAAGTAACACATGATAATGTTAGTAAAGGGCGGTGAAAATGATACAGTAAAATAATATACCAGCAGGTTAGTGTGGTTATTGTGAGATTTTTAGTATTTAAATCCAAGCACTGCATCTGCACTGAAAACTGCTCTGGATATTGTTCAGGTATTGCGTTGAACAGCTGTATGCTGGAAGAGCTGCACAATGGTGCAAAATATCAATCAACATTTCCCTTTATCACAAAGAACAGCACTGTGCCAAAGGCTTATTTATCAGTCTCTTTTCTTCCCATACAATAAAATACAGGAAATATGCTCACAGCCTTAAAAGACATGTAAAAAACTAAACTAGATGGGTTCTAAAGATTTTAATCACTATTCAGTGTGACCTCTGACCTCATAACAAGAAGCAGCACAAGTAATTACTGCATTTTCCGGGCTATAAGATGCACCTGAATATTAGTCGCATCTGACTATAAGCTGCAGGTGTCCGTGTTATAATGAGGTATTTACACAGAAAGATGGTAAAAAGAAAGATTCTTTAAATATTTATTTACACGTCTTCGCTGCTTTTTTCCAAACATTGCCTGTCACACATCATTTTAAAAAGCTGCTTAAAAAAACAGAAAACTCATTGATCTCCATCTCCATTTTCCTCCTGCCACTGAAACCATTGAACTCCTCTTCTTCAGTGTAAATACATATGCATTTGTTTTCCATCATGAGGGTGTGTGAATAAGTTAAGGTGTATTTTTGACATGAATCTGTATTCCATCCCCTCATCAGTGTAGTACATCCACACTGACTTATCCCCGACAGTGTCCTGTGAGCCCAGTTTATGGTCAAAACAATAGTAGTCCAGCAAGTTTGTGGGGGTCGCTAAAATAAAACATTTTCTTCTAAAAACAGCACGTGTTCAAAAGAGTGATTTATTTGCATCACAAACCAATGTCCACGAAAAAGTCACACCTCATAATCACTTGGCCCACAAATTTTCCTCTATATTACCTTTTCTTCTGTGATTTATCACCTTTTATTGTAATATTACCCTCTTTATGTTGCGTTTCTTCAATAAAAATCTGGTATATTTCCATGTTTAATTCACTGATTATGTAGATGTTCATTAAAGCTCAGAGTAAATTCAAAGGTTATTCTATCAAAAACAGAGAAACCTGAAGAAAAAAATCCAAAAACAAACATAAAACAAGTGTGTTCATCCACTGTCATCGATCCAACTCTATGGGTTTTACTGGTGACTCAATGCTGTAGAAGATGACAGTGTTTCCATGGTAACTATGGAGCCTCTGAACATCCAAATGGGTCATATCTGATGAACATATAAAGATGACAAACTATATTTTACACCAATTATTTACATGTATTGATAGATTTAGTGGATCGCTATGTT
This sequence comes from Maxillicosta whitleyi, assembly GCA_029822895.1. Classification (NCBI taxonomy): domain Eukaryota; kingdom Metazoa; phylum Chordata; class Actinopteri; order Perciformes; family Neosebastidae; genus Maxillicosta; species Maxillicosta whitleyi. The sequence goes on from JAPSES010042817.1 coordinate 7,791, forward strand.
TTTAACAGTTTAGACCAATAAATAGTTTTGGTTGACGATGAATATTTGGGTTTTTATGGGTTAATACAGAGACTGAGAAATGCATATCTGTGGACATTAGAACTTTACCAAACCAACAAACCTAATGTTGGGCTTGGATTTTTGCACAGAAACTGGATATATATTAGTCATTTCTGGTATTATTGTAGCACTGAGAGCTGCTTCAACTTTACACAATCTGTCTTGAATTTTACCAACGACAAGAAATTGTAAATAAAAGAGCAGACGATGATTACTTTTCCTGATGTGCTCAATTGTCACTAAACCACGATAAAAAAAAGATGTAAACAAAACCATGATGACATGATGGAAGCAGTGGGTTGGGGTTATTTATTTTATTGTTGGGAGAAGGTTCTTTTTGGTTAAATGTAAATAGGTGGATATAATGACAGCTCCCCAAAGACAAAATGTCTTGATCTCACTCTAGTGGCCTGAGCCAATGACAACAACATTTGTCTCAAAGGGGATTTTATTTATTTACTTACTTTTTTTTTTTTTTTTTTACAGAAATAAAGAGTGAAAATGAGACTCTGATGGCTGCAATAAACAACTGATGTTAAAGGAATCTGTCACAAGCGCTTGTGGAAAACAAAACCCCCATCGTCATCATCACACGTTACATTCCCATAGATCCTCTGTGCAGGATTTTGGCTTTTATTTTGACACAGTGGTCGGTAGCAGCATCAACTCGTCCATCTGTCTACTGGACTGGTTTGATTTAAAAATTCTAATAATGGATTAAATTTATATAACACTTGTCTGTGAACACATACTCAATGGATAATGGATCACACAATGGATCCATTATTCATGCACTCTCACATTCACACTCTGCTGGTGGTGAACTACATATGTATCCACAGCAGCCCTCAGGCAGGCTGACAAAACCGTGGCTCCCAATTCGTGCCTACAGACACCACCGAACATTCATACGTATTCATACACCAGGATGAGTAGCAGCACTGGAGGCAAGGAGGGTGAAGTGTCTTGCCCCAAGGCTAGGGCAGAACAGGATTTGAACTGCCAACGCTTTGAGTATTGAATGACCTGCTCTACCTCCTGAACCACAGCTTATTTTTTCAAACTTTTGTTCATTTTTTATTTATTTATTTTTTTTATTTTATTTGCTGTGCTATGTACAAATAGTTAAAACTGGAACACACACTCAAACAATACTTTGTCCATTAAACAGAAAAGTGCTCACTGGTGCACATGCCAAAAAACACTTTCTTGCTTCTCAGGTTACTTCTGAATTATGCATCCACCTGCACATGCAGGAAGCTGTTTCACCATTGTATTTTTCTGCTTAACCCATATACTCGCATCATACACTTAGAAACAAATTCTGGACATTGTGATGGTTTAACACTTATAAAGAAAACACCCAAACACTATTTTCTAAAATAGTAAAATAGCAGTATTTTTTTCAAATGTAGGTGCCACCTTTGGTTTTACAGATGTCTCTTATTGTTGTTATTTGTGGAGAAAATGCTTTGTGAGCTGCAGGGTGTGTGGGACAAAAAAGTCATGAAGGCTAAATGGTGAAAATTTCAACAGCAGAACACACTTAGAACAGAAACCACCCATGAATCAACACTATGGGCCTAATTTACTACAGGTTTTACACATGTAAAAAAAAAAAAGAAAGTTCGTAGACTTGGCTGTGTACGCAAAAACACATTGAAGCTGATCTACTAACTGGATGCACCAAGGCTTGTGTCTGTCAAATGAGAAAAATAGCTCATGCAACCCATTTAGCATTTAGCATCTTTGCCTGGATGAATATACAATATGGACGTTTCTGCCAGAACGTGCACATTATTGGAGTATACCAGACCTGAAACTGATTGCAGGGGCTGATTTTGTGTCTATATTTAGCACGTCTGATAGGTAAGTTTTAACAATCTGATGCAAAACTGGTAGAAGTTGTTGTGGTGACGAAGTGACATAGGCCCAACCAACGGCAGCTCAGAGAACCGATGTTTTCTGCTTGCTTCAACACGATGGACGAAAAAAAATTATTGAGATGCATGGCCTACCGGGGAATACCATTTTAGAACTTGATGATTTGAGGGGAGGAGTTACTTGTTACTTTTCCATGCATCTGTATCATTCCAGTGCACTGTTGCTAGTATGTGATAAATGGTCTGTATTTATATAGCAATTTTCCACACATATGTTATCCAAAGCCACACATTCACCCATTCACACCAGTAGCCCAATGACACTTTAACATGTAGTTGGAAGCAGGTCTTGAAATGCTAACACTTTAGTTATTGGACGACCCGCTCTACTAACTGAGGTTTTCCCAGTGTACTGTCTCCATGACGACAACCAGTAGCACAGGCAAAATCCTCATTTAACACTTTGCACCTGTTGTCATTCGTGCACGAAATCTTATTTGATCTCCTGTGACACCTAAATTTTTACTATTATTACTTATTTGCGATCTTAGTAAATCAGTATCTTTTGTACCCTTTGTATCCCCAGACTGTATCACTCACTGAATAAATTATAAATGTCATTGTTTACACACATCTGTATTATGGATATGCATATTTTAACAGTTGCTCAAACTATAACTATAATCTTATAAGCTTCATGTGTTGCACCAGCTGATAGTTTACATTATAGCTCTGTTAGCTTAGCTCTGTTTTCCGACAGTCAAACCACGAATCACCTCTGTTTTCTGTGTTTTCAGTATCTGCGCTAGATCTGTTTGGAATCATATAAACAAGGTCAGAACTGTCACAGTTTAGTCTGAACCGTCGAACCAAGAAACAGCAACGTAGTGATAATGACATCCCATAATAACCTGATACCTTCATAAGCCTTATAATCAGACTCACTAGTATAGATGAAACACTGACATTTTAGCATCAAATTCCATTCTTTTCATTCAGAGCTGAGGCCAGTGGAGAAATCAACAGCGCTAATCCGCTGAACCACTGGTGTAATTCACTTCCTATCGCTATAATCCAATACACCGGTGTCTTTGGCAGAACTTCAGAGCTTTTTAATCAAAATACTCTAATGATAATTTTAGCAAACGTTTCAGTGTTTCAGAGTAGAAAAGCTACAATTCCCCTTAAATGCAATACACATAGATTTATATGATAGAAGATAATGGTTTTTATCCTCTTAGGAAATGCACTGTACAGAATGTGGCCTACATGTGATTAAGGTTGTTGCCATGTACTGAACCATCACTGAGAGAATGTTGCACTTTTTGTGTGATTCGGGCCTTTATAAGCCTCATAATCAAACTCAGTCGTATAGAAGAAACTCTGACATTTCGGCCTCAAACTCCATTCGCTTCATTTAAAGTTGTGTCCAGTGGTGAACACAACAAAAGGGCTTCTAGCTTTTCATCACTGTGACATTTTCTTCCGAGTCTAAAAATGGTTTCTTAGTGTTTTTCATCCCATCTGGCCACATTTTGATGCTTTAGTCAAAGGCGCCGTGGTGCTAGTTTTCCTCACCGTGGGAAGTCATTAGAGTAACTCACTACTCCCTTTAGTGGCCACGTTAATCCCCAGGTCTACAAATCCTGTTGTATTGACATGTTTGGCATAAATTCAAATCACTTTATTATCACTGCATCTCGGAGATTCCGTAGCTGCTTTCAATAGTGGCTTTTCAATTCAAGACATCTGTGCAAAACTTATATATTATTTACTAAATGTCAAAAATGATCGATACTAGTGATGGGCGATATTAATCTTTTATGAATGGATACAATAATGATGACCGTTTTTGCACATATGTGATACTTGACACGAGTACCAATAATTTCACTAGTCACTTTTCCATATGTGCAAAACTTAAGCGATATTTATTAAATGTTGAAAAAACATAAGTGCATAATGTTCTTTTGTATTAAATCACAAATGCGATGATTTGTCTCGTTATCGCAAGATGACACAAGAAGTCATTCCATAAACATAGTGACGAACATAGATATTGCGTTGATTTACAGATATATTCATTATTATTATTATATATTACCATCTATCTCTTACTAAATTAAAAAAATTATTCTGTTTCCTGGTGTGTCCACACATACAGCACCATATTTCTTTTGAAACTCTTCTTTTTCACTTGTTGTAATGTCCGTTAACATTATTATTAACATATTGTCAACATATTTTTATTTAGGTGACTCTAGTTGCAGAAAAAGGTCTTTCTGTTACAGTTTTGTGTGATATACCAATTGTGCTACACCCAAAAAATAGTACATCTTTATTTATTTATTTAACCTTTATTTTACCAGGTAAAATCAATGGAGAACAGCTTCTCATTTACAATGATGACCTGGTAATCTCTTAGGCCACACCAATTTAATTTGTTGCTTCTCAAAAAATCATTTTTTT
>JAPSES010042827.1:0-12200 GCA_029822895.1 Maxillicosta whitleyi
TCCTGAAAATTTCATCAAAATCCGTCCATAACTTTTTGAGTTATGTTGCTAACAGACAAACAGACAGACAGACAAACGCTGGCAAAAACATAACCTCCTTGGCGGAGGTAAATACAGTGACCAGCAGGGGCGCTCTCTGCACTCTTACTGTAAACTGGGAGAAGCATAGATACTGTAGTACAGGGGTCACTAACCCTTGTCCTAGAGATCTACTATGCTGCAGGTTTTAGATGTATCCCTCTTCCTACACACCTGATTCAGATGATAATCCTCTCATCAAACTCTGCAGAAGTCTGACAATGACCGTCAGGTGTGCGGGAAGAGAGAAACATCTAAAACAAGGGTCTGCAAATCCAGTCCCCGAGGGCTGGTATCCTGCATGTTTTAGATGTATCCCTCTTCTACCACCACACCTGGAAACCATTACATCATTATCAGGCTCCTGCAGCTGATCTTTAATTGAACTAGGTGTGTTGGAAGAGGGAGATATCTAAAATATACGGGACACAGACCCTCCAGGACTGGATTTGAAGCATGCAGGATAGTGGATTTTAAAGACCAAGGTTGGTGACCTCTGCTGTAGTGTTGGATGTAAATAAGGACTAAAGTGACCCTCTGTTGATCTGTAATCATTGCAGAAGTCATCTGTAGTCGCTTTTCCATTAGGCTTTTGTGCAAAACTTTACTGATATTTACTAAATGTCGAGAAAACGGAAGTGCGTAATGTCTGTTTTTCCATTAAATCACCAAGGTGATGATTTGTTTACTTATTATTGGAAGATGACATGAGAAGTCATTCCATAAACATGGCAACAAACGTAAATATTATGTTGATTTATAGATATATTCATTATTATTATATATTACCCCTCTATTCCATACTAAATTACAATATTATTCGTTTTCCTGGTGTGTCCTTACATACTGCACCATGTCTCTTTTAAAAACTCTTCTTCTTCACTTGTTGTAATGTCCGTCTACTTCCGAATGTTTTATTGACATGACTCTATTTGCAAAAAAAAAAAAAAAAAAGGTCTTTCTATTGCAGTTTTGTGTAATATACCAATTTCTCAACACCCAAAAAACCCACCTCACACCAGCTCAAAAACCTTTAATAGAAAAATTAGGCGAAATTGTCATTTTTCCCATTAGGAACATTTTTATGCGCAAGTTATATTTGTGATTTTTGAGGGTCAATCAAAAAGCGATTTATAATCTTAATACACAGCAAATATGCCAGTGTTAATTTAACACCCATAAAGTGTCTATATGTGTCCACACTATGTGGTGTAAAATTAACACTTTCAACACTCTGATTTAACAACATAATTTTAACAAAAACGCTACACACAATGTTGTTTTAAATCAATGTGGTGTTAATACAACACCAACACTCTCTATTTAACACTGATGCTGACTATTTTAACACTCCTGTATTTTCTTTGTACCATGCAAAGTCCTGTGATAATAATAGTCTCACATGAATTGATGTTGGTGGTTTGGTAAGATCTGCAGAAATTTTTGGTTCCTCCATGTGTTTCTTCATCCTGTACGCTGATCGAGGATGACTGAGGCTGTGGTGGTGATGATAAAACAAATTTCAAAATATTTAACATGGAAATCCAAGAGACTCATGTCGCAATATTGCAAGAGTACTCACTGAAAGAGCAAACTTCTATCTTTAAGAAAAGTGACGTTTGAAAAGACAAGCATCACAGATAAGAATTGGAATATTTTTTCAATTTTTCTACAGTTATTTGAAAGTGATGAACCTGCCCTTGACATCAGAACTGAGAAATAATGTAACATTAACATGAAATACAAACGCGGAGGGGTAATATCCACGTCACCTGATGTCTCCTACTAGTCTTTAAAAACAATCTACAGTTTGTTATCTTGGTTTGGTGTGCTGATATGGTCTCTTTACAACCACAATCAATAGATACAGAAACTGTGACACATTGCACAGTAAGCCAGTGAAGATACTTGAGGGAAATATTCCACGATTTCTGAGTCATATCTCAGACTGGAGAATAGACACACACACACAATAAACGTCTATTTTTAGGTTCACTGAGATTCAATTTTCCTGGGTGTAGCAGTGCTTCTTAATTCTTGATGTTGCCTCATTGGTGCCTAAAAATCACATTCCCTGATACTGATCTTAAAACATGAAGTACCTTTAAACTGTTGTGTGAAGCGTTAAAGCAGTAAACATGGAAACATTAAAGTTACAGCTTAAATAAAATTAAAAAAAATTATTATTTCATTTTTTTACGAACCCAAATAAGTAAGGCAAGGATTTTTCTAATATGTTTAATGCATACTTGGTCAGATATTTATTCATTTTCCTACTTTCATCCATTATTATGGCGTACCTTCCAGTGTGTCCAATGGGTGGACGATGCCAAGCTCAACCAGCTGCGAAGGGAGGGCATCCGCTACGTCCGCGTTCAACTCTGCGACGACGATATTTATTTTATCCCACGGAACGTCATTCATCAATTTAAGACAGTATCTGCAGTGTGCAGCCTGGCCTGGCACATCCGCCTCAAACGGTACCACACAGAGGAGAAGGAGAAGAAGGACGAGCAGAATCCCAGCGATCCCAGCCCCACCTTGGGCCGGGTCTCCTTTTCCTCCCCCGCCCGACCCGACACCACCGTAACCCCCTGTGTACGGCCGCAGGGAAACAACATCCAAGGCGGAGTAGCCAAAACTAAAGAACCAGATTTCCAGAGGCCGGCGACACCTCCCCAGGAGCCTCAGCCGGCCCCCCCACAGCCCACCAGATCTGCACATTTACCCCTGACGTATCAGGATCCCCCTCCTTCACCGGCACCTGTCCACTCGGGCTGTACACCGTCAAATGAGCCTGCTCTTCCCAAAGCTCACGGCCACACGGCTGAGTTTCCAAAATGACCTTTTTCACTCCACAACCTCTACGTCTGTCCACTGTGGGAAAGTACCTGTGAAGGAATTAAAACTAAAACTGACATTTGTGTCAGATCAGGAAGCATTTCATTGTAAATTATTCTTCACACTTTTTTAATCTTGAATTGTTGGTTGAAACAGTCCATTGTTTTTTTTCTTTCTCAGCCAAGTCCTACTGTTTAATGGGACTAAAATGCATTTGTTTTGTTTTGTTTTATACGTGGTAGCACCTACAGAGGAGCTCTCTCAGTTAAATTATATAGAAGGTATGCAGTCTAATGAAGAAGTGATCATTTTTAGACAGACAAAACACGCTGCCTTTATTATTATTATTACTATTAAGAGCAACATTTTATGTAATGATTAGTGTGTATCTGTGTTATGTTTTGCATGATGATTTTTTTTAAAAACATGGAGTATTTATACCTAAGTTTTAAGTTACTATAGAATTACCTGGCAGGTAAAACACTCACATGGTGATCCGCAAATATGACTTGTAGATTTATTTTGGTAGAAGTTTTGATTCTAAGCTTTTGAACATACTGAACTTGGTCTAACCAGTTTACAGTATAAATAAATAAATAATCTTTTTTTATATATTTAATTGAAAATGAAGAGCATATACTTTCATTTGGTTTAAGTGGATCTTATCATTTAGTAAGCACTCAAAATATAACTTATTTTTCTCAATTCTATATGAATGTCATTTTATAAAGTGGCCTTTTGTTTTATTTATTTTAAGACTGAGCTGAACATATGAACACAGGTTTATAACCAGTGATATTTATGATTACGACCTAATTATAGGAACACCTAAATGACAAAGGAATTACAGCTATTGCACTCAGCAATAATTTGTTTGACTTTTTTTCTCTCACTAGGTCTAGAGAAATTGGTCTGTAAATATTATGTTATTGCGAATACGTGAATGATATAAGTGCACTCAAGTTATTATTCTAAGAAAATACATTCACACTTTTCATTTTAGCTAGACTCATGATGTCACCGCTGTAGATGGATACTGTGGTTGTACCTACTTTTCTTAGTGTAATTGTGTGGTCTGTTCTCCTTAAAAACATGTTGAATCAGAGGCCTTCTACAAAATTAAGTAAAAACATTGACGTTATTATTCTAGTTCAAAAGAATGACTTAATACTTCTGATTGGAAAATGACATTTAAAGTTCATGTAAAACTCAGAGGCCACACTTCCCTTGATCTTCTGCAAGTAGTCGTGTGTAAAGGAAGTGATAACGTGATACTGCCTTTGCTCTATCATTAACTACGTCCTAGTGCCTTGTACTGTACTGTGTACATTTAGCCTCATTCAAAAACAGAGGTTTATCTATTGTTTAGTAGAATGGTACAGTGAGGAATGGCCAAACATACTTTGCCTATCTTTTTTTTATTTAAAAACGTTGATGAAATGATCATTTCTAATTTCTTTGTCTGCATGTTACAAGGAAGTAAACATGTACTGCATCACCGTACCGTTCAAATTCTGCCTTTCATAGAAATCTAGATCCTGTTCAGGAAACATGGTTTGCATTAGTCAGAAATATGGCTGTTTTAGGGTCTTGACTTCCTAACTAAATGTAGAAATAAACTGACAGTTATGACTGTCACGTCTGCTTTTTGTCATGTTTCATTGTGATAGAACCAGTGATTAATGTTTTCCATGTGTGATAACGTTGCCATCAATAGAAATCTGACACTAATGTGATACAGTGTTGTTAAAGTAGAAAAAAAAAAACAGTGGGAATGCACAGTCTTTATATTTTTTTAATAAATAATTTTTGTCTGGTAGCAGTGTTTGTATTGCAGTTTAACTGTACAGTGCCATCATACTGTATGTGGGGTTTTTTTTTTTTCTGCAACCGGGATCACATTTGCTGCATCATAAAATATGTATTAAAATCCTATTGTAGTTTGTTAAACTACAGGTGGATGTGACCTAATAGACGTAACTGACACAAACAATAGTGATGTGCTGACACCATGAACTATATATGCAACAACTGTATTATACTTGCAAAAATATACACAAAAATACACCTCAATAGTTTCTCAAACATTGAGTTGTACAAAATTTCACAAAGTACTCAAAACAAGAAGTGCAACCCTTCTCTCTGCATAAATGTTCGACTCATTACTGACGCTACAGTTTTTATGTTAAATAAAATGTTACGGCCATTCTGCCAAGTGGCTTTCCACATTGTTCAATAAGGCACAGGTTGATAATTTAACTCTAGTTGAGTAAGAAAACCATCAGAGTTAGACACAAGGCACTGAATAGTCTGCTGATGTACCAAGGATTATTAGATGAAAAACAGTAGCCGCTTTCTGTGCTTTTCAGGTGTAAAGAAATCAATCTCCCAGCATGTTATGAGGAAAACAGTCAATATTAATTCCCTTGTCCATTGTATTGTACTTGTCCTTGTATTGTTCTGACATTTAGAGCGATGACCGACTCAAACCCATGTTTCTGGATAACTCCTGGGACCTTTTGGCTTTCCAAAACGGGACCCAAATCCTGCAGATGACATAGGAAACATCAGTAATGTGTTGAAGCTGACCAAATGTGTAATTAATACAATACAGTATTGCACATGCAGACCTACCAAGTTTGAACACTGAAAATGTAGCACCATACGCTGGAGGTGGTGTTTCAGGTTGGGTGAGAGGTGGTGGAGGGGCTATTTTACCTGAGAAAATAGTTTTTAGATAAATTATTCCCGTTTGCCTTCAGTGCATGTAATACATTAAGCTGAAAGTACAAATTTGAAATACTTTTACAATACCTTTGTGTTTGTGTCTAAAAAACTTCAGGCTCTAATGAAAAAACACATATTTAGCCAGCTGGAACATTAAGACTTTTCATGTTGCTATAGTTTTATATCGTGCAAATGTCTTTTTTTTTTTTTTTTACTTTTTTTTTTTTACCTTTGTTCTAGACATGCTCTTCTCATTGCTTTTGTCAGATGTATTTCCTGTCACTTCGTTGTTTAAGGGGGGCCTGTGGTTCATATCTTGAAGTCCCACTTGAGCTGATAGAAAAATAGGAAATAACACGGTTTCTCACTTTTGAGTCTTGTCAAGCCTGAGCTGCATATCAAATTAAGAAAAGTTATATGTGTGCTCCTTGACTTTAATGGAAATGCAGCTGTCTAATAATAATAGTACGTGAGAGAGGCTACTGTGTACTGCGTGCTCGCTTTAATGTCACACAACTCACCACTTCCTCCTTCTGCCACAACCACAGGTGGTGGAGCGACATGTGAAGCTGCCCCTGCAGTGGAAACAATGATTAACTACCCCCGATTTAGACACAGTTATTTAGATTAATCATAAACAACACTGAACCTGACATTTTACCCATCAGGTTTTGTGTTTAGTTTTCTTAAATGATGCCTCCTAGTGGTTCAGACAGGTACAGTATTTACTATTATCTGTGAGTTATTGTATGCATTTAATAAACCAGACAATGTTGCCTTTTAACAATGACAAAGTTATGGATTACTGGTAATAAAATGTAATTATTCCTACATACTACTACTACTACTGTACTACAGAAAGGTACCAGGTGAAATGGGGTTAAAACAGTAGCGAAATTTGACAGATGAAAATAATTACCTTGTCCTGAACCTTTAATCCGAACACTCTATGGAAACAATAAAAACATGTAAAATTATTACTGTTAACGACAGACAGACAGAGAGACAGACAGACAGACAGACAGACAGACAGACAGATAGATAGATAGATAGATAGATAGATAGATAGATAGATAGATAGATAGATAGATAGATAGATGGATAGATCAGGAGGTTAAAGATGATATATGAAATTAACTCTTAATAAGTTTGTGAGTTTATGCTAAAATCTGACTGATGATGGATGGCTCACAATACCTTGCTCCTGCACTTTACAACGTCAAGGAATGTTTTGGGCTGGGAGGTGCCATCCCATTCAGATGAGGTGCCAAACGTTTTAGAGGGCTGTGATGTTTCAAAGGGCCGTGGACAGGGGGTGTTTTTCCCATGAGCTGGTGGAGGATAATAGCATCAGTTAAAAGAGTCTTTTACTCGCACATAGCTTCAGATAAGTAATTATGTGTCTTTATTGTGAGGATGATAATACATTCACTGTTTTCTGTGGGGAGGACAAAGGACCCGGGGGTTCTGTCAGGAAGGGGAGGTGTGTCCTTGTCTATTAAACCAAAAACAATTAATCAGAGAAAATGTTTTTTTTTTTTTCTTAAGAGACTAAATTATATATTATAATAATATTATTTCTACTACTATTGAACTAATATAAAAGTAAGTATATATATAAAATTGAATTAAGATCACAATTTTAATCATTTTTCCAATTAAACTCACCCTGAGGGAGCAGCAGAGGGGCAGGTGGGTCCACAACCAGACTGTGAGGATGTTGTTTTGAAGCTTTAGTTGATGCATGTTTATGTTCTGGTAAAGTTTTATGCAAAAGTTGAAAAAAAAAAAAAAAGATAACTGATGAAAATGCATTAATAATGTCTGTCAATATAGTTTATCTCTATTTATTAGCAGTACGTTCTTCATACTCTGGGTGACATAAGCAAGATAAAGACATATTATTATTATATATGGAATGTAAATAGATAATGATACTCATGATGCTCAGATAATGAGATAAATAAAGTACAATCAATCAATCAATCAATTAATCAATAAATATATAGACATATATGATTTAATTGTGGCAGGTCATGAACATGTGTTATCCTTAGACGTTGTGTTCTTATAAAAATCTTACCTGTGAATGTCATTTTAGCTCTCAGACTCTAAAAAAAAAGGAAAGTATTTTGCTGTTACATAATTTCCGTGATATTTTTAAGACACGTTGCATTTTTAGTGAATAAGCAGATGCTGAGCTGGATTCTTACCTTACTCCTCACCCAGGATTTTGTCTCATTCTGAGGTAGAGGAGAAGTTGAATGTGACGTACCGGACCATTCTGAAGACTTTCCTATTTTGCTCAAGTTCACAGGTGCGACCTCTACCTTTTGTTCCACAGGAGCTAAATAACACAAAAATGAGCAGATACTAAAAATAATGGTTTATGTATTTGTTTAATGGATACTAATTTTCGATGTTATAAAGTCACCTTGATCAGCAGCTAACTCGAATGACTCTGGGGTTCGTTCTGGAAGTGGAGGGACTGGAGAAGGGGGACTGCCTGGAAATATGAAAAAGAAAGGGTCAGTATATCATCACTGAGGTGGAAATTTGACCCAATAGAGGAGATTGACAAAGAGAAATTTGTCTTTGTATATTAATTTGTGCAGAAATTTGTAAAGTGACAGTCAGCTACTGCCGAGGAATCGATGCTGAGAACACCATCACCAGGGTGTTATATGCATAGAAACAAAGAATCGATTGTTACATTCAGTGATTATTTAGGGTATTTTCTCAGTAAAGGCACACTTCTATTAAGGAACAAGGACTCTTTGATAAATTAAAACATCTGACAATGCATGTTCAACAGATGGTGCAGGCCCAATGCGTCGGCCAAGCCACACATCTCAGTACAGAGCAAGCCTTGTTATTGCAAACATCAGTTCAACAGGAGATGGAGTCATGCAATGGCTGCATTAATGAGTATTAATAGTAGCTGTGTGATGTGCACTGAATAATGGCGATAGTTCAGCTTTATACTTGAGCATACAACCAATGATTTCCCAGTTTTCCTCTACAATCAATAGAAAAGACATTCCTAACAACTGGTTCCAGACACAACAAACCCCACCTTGGCATGTACTGTAGATTATTTTGGCATCGATCCAACTGATGTCATCATGTCTATGTGTGTGCTGATGTCAGCATATCCATTACCTCTATATATGTGGCAAGTTTGAAGTAATATTTATGTTTTTATAGACATTACATTTGGCTGATGCTTTTATCCAAAGCAACTTACAAGGTATAGGCATGTATAGCGTCAAGGGCCTTGCCCAAGGGCCCACCTGGGATTCAAACTGGCAACTTTCTGAACCCAAGTCAGCGGTGTAAACCACTAAGCTATCCAGCCACCTCAGACATTAGAAATTTCACTCATTATAAGTAAATAGGAGGGTGAAAAAAGACTAAATGATGTCTAAAATTAGTTTATGTCTCTGCACTGTTTTAACTAAATTGAGTTAAAATTTTAATTTTTTAGACATTTGAAATTTTGCCCGTTATATAAGTAAAGGGGGAAAAGATTTTAAAAATGTTGACAAAATTTAAGCTTTGAACTACTTTTCCCAAAATGTAATCAGCTCTATTCTGAGTCACTGGCATCTATAAACCTAATTTGGAATGACTTCAACCTGTAGTTTTACTGCTAGAGTGTTAACAAACAAATGAACAACCAAAAACTATACCTGTTGCCTCCCCTTCAGGGGGAGGTAAAGAGTTATATTCTCCACATCTTGGACTCTGTTCACCGCCAAACTCCCTGACAGCATGAGCAGCAGCATTGGATGGAATGACAACTACAAGCTTATCACAAGGGTCTGAAGGGAAAACAATCTAATGTTAATATGCAACAAAATATAGGAATTCAAGCAGTAAACTAATGAAAATTAATATGATAGCAATATGTTATATAGTATTGTCAATAGTTTATTCCAGTGTATCCAGCAGATACCCTGGAGGCCAAAACTTGCATTTGTTAAATGTAAAAATTACTCTAAAGGTATTAAAATCATTTTAGTTCATGGGCCACAGACAATTCAATCTCAAAGGACTTGGACCAGTAAAATACTATCCTAATAACCTATAATTATATAACTCCAACTAAAACTACATGATATTTTTGATATTTGACAAACTATCTTTTCACAAAAAATATAAAAACCCTGAACAAATATTAACCATCTAAAATGTCTTAAGAGAAGTTAATGCCCTTTTCACCATGTTATGTTTGTTACTAAATGTTCTGTGCAAATGTAGACATACTCCAGTCTGTAAATTGTAATGTACATGTATAAATGATAAGCTGAGGCATCATTTTGTTAAAATTGCACTTATTTTTTGTTGTGTTATTCAATTTTTTAAAGAAATTACTCATGGATATAAACATTGTTATAATGTAATTTTCATATTGTCCCTTTTCGAGTTGAAATTACTTATATGTTATTATGATTATTATTATTATTATTATTTTACTGGTCTGGCCCTGGTGAGATCGAAATGGGCTGTATGTGGCCCCGAACTAAAATATCTTGGAAAATACACACACCTGTAGTTTCGGCCAGTACATACGATTCAGGTGTTCGTTCAGGGAGTGGAGGAGGCGCCTCCTCATCACTGTAAGTACCTGCAAAATGAACATGAGGTAAAATACGTTGGAGGATTCAACTCCATGATACCTGTGAAGATGTTTTACTGTAAGACACATACACTGAGGATTTACCTGAGGGAGGAGAAGGAGAAGGTTCGCAAATCTGGTCATTCAGAGACAATACAGGTGTGCTTAAGACAGGGCTAACTGTCCATTGGTTCTCATTTTTGGGAGACCCTATGGGTGCTTCTTCAGAACAAGGGGAGCTCATTGGAGTGTCAAAGTAGGGATCTTCCACCATCAGACAGATCGCTGCTGCCACATCTGGTGATGGTGGATGATGCAATGATGGTATGTTGTCAATGTCCAGTGTCCTCTCATCTTCTGCATGGGGTCCTTTGCTGATATGTGTTGATCTGGGTGAAGGCCCAGTGGCGCCGAGGTAACAAGGTTTTTCCTGCAGATCCCGGGTGTTGGACGCAGCCTCAGGAAAGGTCTGGAATAGGTGCCATTGTTGATCACCCCTTGGCTTTTCCCCGGTTTTTACTGAAGTGTAATTGTCCGAAGCAGACGGTAAATTCGGCCGGTATGGCGTTAAATCTCTCTCAGCTTCTAGCAGGTTCTGGAATTCTAGTTGTAAATCCAAATCCTCACTCAAGTCAGACAGTTCGCTGTCAGTTTCAGGCATAATGGCAGAATGAGCCACTGTTACCTGATCAGTTTTAACAAAGAAGACACAACAGGATCAAGAGATTTTCAGCATAAATGCATTCATCCTGAACAAATGTACATTCTTCCAGATAGATGTGACATATAACAATAATGATTTTTTATTTTTACATTAGTAATCACTTTTGACCAGATGTAATGATTACATAGTCCAAGTTAGACTTTACCTTTTAAGAATAAATCATATTGACACAATCATCTCATGAGAAAAAAATATATATATATTAGATTATATATTATATATATTAGATTTTTATTATATATTTTATTCCTTTACAGGCAACAGTGTATGTAATTATGCAGTGTGTGTGCGTAAATAGGCAAATGTTCAGATAAAGAAGTAACTGTTTTTAGAATAATCAACCTTTAAAGTCTGCAACACTTTAACCCATAAAAACCCAAATGGCAATCGGTAACCCAAAGCATCTACTGATTTAAAATGTTTAATAACTTCTGAACCACTAATCCTATCAATACATGTAAATATTTGGTGTAAAATGCAGTTTGTCTTCATCTTTTCATGGCCATCAGACCCATTTGGTTGTTCAGAGGCTCCATAGTGAACATGGAAACACCATCAATTTCTATAAATCCCATAGTTTGATAGATGACTTGATGAAAATCCTTGGTTTATGTTCAGTTAATGACATGTTTTACTGAAAAAGTCACCTTTTCTGCAGTTTTTTTCCCCCTCTTCCTAATATAATATTCCTCAATTCTAATCTCAGCTTTTATGAACATAAACATTTTTGTGTGTCTGTATGTGGAGTCCTAATGCTTTTGTTACATTAATATTCTGTTTTGTCTTATTTTGTATGTTCCCTGTTTTTTGTGTGTTTGTTGAGTCATTGCTGTCATTGTTTGCTTTGTCTTATTTTTACCTTATTGTATGTCCATTTGTGTTGCCTTCAAGGATTTATGCATGTATGCACTTATTTATGTTATTTACTTTTCTGGTATGTCAATATGGGTGTGTATGTGAGGATGATAAGTGAGGTTAATTACTTACAAAAGATCCAAGGGACTTGACTTTTCATATATTATGCATATAGGAAGCTTAAGGATAAACTGTTGTGTGGAGAAGAGGTGGGATTAAATTTACTTAAACTTATTAAAGTTACTTCCTCCCACCCCTTTTCAAAAGTGCAAATGAAGTCATGTGTATGCGTCTCAAGTTCAAGTTCATATATTGTCTTTGTAAAAAAAAAAAAAAAAAAACTACAATGAAATA
>JAPSES010042867.1:0-12200 GCA_029822895.1 Maxillicosta whitleyi
TTAACCCTTAAAGATTTACTGTTCATGTCTTCTGTGAAATGTTTTCATTTCACAAATTCATCCTGCAGGCCAGATGTCACCCTTTGACAGGACAGTTTTAACCCACGGGCCATATGTTTGACACCCCAATAAAGATGACAGTGAATTTAAGCCTTAGAGATTATTGTGTGAATTTTACACACTTTTCATTATTATTTTTTATTATGTTCATATATTTGGTGTGAACTTTGGTAAAATTGTATATTTTTATCCTGTTTCTAGATTAGCTCCTGCAGTAACTCAGTACACAGTACAAACTGTGTACACTGTGTAAAGCTGTGTACAAACAAGTGTTACACACAAACATATGGTATTGAGACCCATTTAATCAGCAATTTATGATCTCACTTCTGTTGAAGCATAACGCATGTATTTTATTTTGTATATGGGAGTGAGGCTGTGCTTTACGCTTAGAACAGATAGGTTTTACTACTCTACAGCCAATGAGAGTCACTTTGACGATGGAGCACATAGAGAAATAAAAACATGGTTTGTCCACTAGATGGCACTCATGACCCTCTACTTTAACCCTCTATGGAACCATGTTATCTTTAGGCAACAAACCCATTTTTGGTCTTTCACAATGCATTAAACGATTCAATACTTTAAAAAAAAAAAAAGAGGGAAGCCCATAAGGAACCAATAATAATGCTTTAATTAGTCACACAACATCCAGGAAGCCATTTTGAAACCATTTTTGGTGTGATTTTTGTAAGGAAACATTTCTGCAATCTTGCTGCACAAAAGACTTTCAAAGTGTTATTTCCTGGCCATTTTCCATCAGGAATAACTATCTACACACTAATATGTGAGTAAACTTTATGTTTTGATAGTTTCATGCAATTTATTTGCTAATTAAATAATGGTAACTTGTTAAAATGCCGCTGTTGCCCTGAGGCAACAATGTACCTTCATGGAAAATTGCACTGTCTTGCCTTTTGGCAACAGTGAAGCATTATGGAATCACTATAGCAGCATGAGATTTTTGAAGTGTGTGTTTATATCATGTTCACAACCATTAATCTACTAGTGAAGTTTGCCTGTTCTAATTTCTTCTTATTTCCACACATTTTTGTCCATTGACAGAATGAATAAAAGCCTCATTCCATGTCCCTCTAAGGAAGAGGGTAGAAATGAAACTTCCAGCTGAGCATAGTGACAATAACCTTGGACTAAATAGTGATGAGGATGAGCTTGAAGAATCGAAAGGGAGACTGATGAGGAGGATCAAAGTGACGTAGATGAGGATGAGAGCAGCCAAAGAAACAGGGCAGTGATAGCAGAGATGCACCAATACTGATCCCAGTATCGGGTATCAGGTCCAATACTCAGTGTAAGTACTTGTACTTGTTCTTGTACTCGTAAAAATACTCTGATACATCTGCACCGATACCACTTATGGCAGCACAACATTCGCAGTTCAGTGCGGCAGGTATACGGTGAAGGACTAATGTCAGCAGTGTGGAGATTTTTCAAAATAAACAACGGTAACAAAAGTAATGCAGACTGGAAGTAATGTTAAAGACACAGATGGATACAGACGGAGCGTTCTGTCCCAGTTCTGCCCATTTTCAAGGTGCTGGCAGAGGCGTAGCCAGACGGAAAATACCACTGGGAACCTTGGAAGTACAGGATCTGTTCAAAGAGCGACTGTGTGAGTTAGTGACAAACTACTGATAATTTAAGACAACTACCCAGGGCTGGTTCAGTTTATGTCCTATTTATAATACTATGTGGGTAAGGAGCGGTGTGGACCACCGCCCGCAGCAGTGAAAGTGAAACTTAAAACTTATTTGTCTTTTCCTCTTGAAGCTTCACTTTTAAACCTTACCAGCAGAAATGCTGCAACATTAGTATCCACATTAGTGTTACCTCTGTTGTCTCCATGTTTGTTATTACTGACTTCTTCTTCTCAAAAAACTTTACTTTTCTTCCTGGTATTCGTACAGTATGGTTAATTAAGAACAGTGTCCCGTGGTGGATTTATTGAGAAACGTTCATTCCAACAAATTAAATGTCAGTAAGAGCAATTTTTTCCAGTCAGACTAATGACAATGACAATAAAGCACATTTTCAAAAGGAACTAAGAACTGTAATGGGATTATTAAATACTCGTATCAGTACTCGGTATCGTCAAGTACTCAAATGTAAGTGCTTGTACTTGGTCTGGAAAACAGTGGTATTGGTACATCCCTACTATTTAATATAGTTACTTTCCACCTCTGGAATTAGGAATATTTTGGTTAAAAATGTTCATTGTCACAGATGATCACAAATGTTCAGCAGTGAAGATGACCTGCATTACCTTAAAGGAGGAAGGTCCACAAAAAGTCTGGAATTGAGAAAAGAGTCAGAAATTTTTTTAATATAATTTTTTTTTTTTTTTTTTATCACAATCAATAAGAGTGTGAAAATACTGAAATATTGTGTTAATGTCTCATTTGTGTTTTGTGCATGTGTGCACCAGATGGCGCATTTGCACTTTCCTTTTTGTCCTTCAGTCAGTGATGTGGAAGCTGAAACTTTAGATTAAAACTGAATCATTTGGATCTGAAATGGTGTTTAAGACACACTCTTTAAATACTAAAATAAGAAAAGTGGATACTCCTCTGACTTTAGCCAAGATAGGTGCATTAGCTATATTTCAACATTAAATTTGTCTATTTTATACATCTTTACGTCACATTTATTCCTCTGCTATTGAAAGTTAGTGGTAAACACACACCAAAAGTTGTAGTTATGGTACAAACTTTATAATTAACATAACTGCTTTCAGGAGGGTGATGTTTTTTTTTTTTTAACTATATGTTGTCTATATGTAAACGAATATCCATAAATATCCAACTGTTCATAAATACACAAGAATAAATCATTAAACTGTTGTGTGCAGTGTGTGATTTATTCTGATGTGTAGGCTTTATGTTAAAAAAAAACTGAACATGATATTGGCTTTATGTAATCAGATATTTTTAAGAGTCATTTAGAAAGTGGATTCCATTGTAATTTGGGACAATATGTGATGATTACCAAAGGCCAGAATTAACATGCGAGCTCATTTAAATAGTTTTAAAATGGTAACCACATTGTGACTCCAGGCAGGTGTGAGACATATTTACATGAAAGCCATTTACATTTGAAGATGATGGAGCACATCAAACATCGTCCCGGCTGGAGGTTCCTTAAGTGTCACCTGGAGGTGGCCTCATGTGGGACAGTAAAGATTACAGGGACAGCACAATGGATAACAACCATTATGAGGATGTTAGCTATTATCATATGGATGCCACAAGTGATGGTACCCCAAATTACAAGGACACATCCGACTAGACTACTTAACATAGGGTCTACAAGAGGTGGGAACCAGTTATTACTGGGATTCAGTTAGATGACACCTTCATTTAAGAGACAGCACTGATTATAGAAGCAGCACAAGTGATAGTTAAAGGTTTTATTTCATTGTGGCTGAAAACATGGAGAAACAACCTAAGACAAGCTGTTGTCTCAAAATATATCCACATGTAAGGGTTAATCATGTCCATTATGAAGCACTGCTGATCATTTACATTTACATTATTACATTAACATTTTGATCTCATCCAGTCTTTAGTTTAAAAATAAACCTTCATTTAACCCTTAAAGGCCACAAACTATTTTTGATGACTTCCAATTAAATTTTCTAGATGTAATCTTTACTGTAAGTGCTTAATCAACATTCACTATGATATTCTTTGTATTTAGCATTTTTCTGTGAAAATCAGGTCTTTTCCTATATTTAATTTAGTGATCGTGTAGATGTTAATAATAGCTCAGAGCTCTGAAGAAAAGGTGACTTTTTTAAGCAAAAATATTAAAAAAAAAAAAACACTTTTAACCAATGTCATATTAAACTTCATGATTTACTGGTGAATAAATTCCTTATTCACTACAGAATGTCTGAATGTCCCCAAAAGACATATCTGATGCAGATGAAAAGGTGACAAACTATTTTACCTGAATTTTTCTATATGTACTGACAGGGTTAATGATTCACAAGTGATTATCCTATAAAAACCCAAACATACAGCAGTGACCAAAATCATTTAGTGATGTAAAATGTTTAATAGCTGCTGATTCATTAATTCTATCAATACATGTAAACAATTGGTGTAAAATGCAGTTTGTCATCTTTTCATGGTCATCAGATATGACCCATTTGGATGTTCAGAGGCTCTGTAGTGAACATGAAAACAGTTATCTCCTATAATACTGATTCACCAGTAAAACCCATGGAGTTGGATCAATGACAGTGGATGGAGGCACTTGATTTATGTTCAATTATTGATATATTTTACCAAAAAAAGTTCCCTTTTCTTCAGTTTTCTCTGTTTGTGATATCACAGCCCTTAACTTTAATCTGAGTTTTCAACATCTACATTATCAGTAAATTAAATATAGGAAAATACTTGATTTTTATGTAAACATGCAAAATACAGACACTAATAGTAGACTAAATGATTATAAATCACTTAAGAAAGGTTAAAAATTTTGATAAAAATCATTTGGGAACTGCCACAAAAGTTGCACTGGGTCTTTATGGGTTAAACATTTTAGATCTCGACAGGCTTTTGGTTGCAGCTTTTTAGGTCTTCAAGGATTTTAAGAGACAACAATAATAGAAACAGCGCCACTGTAAAAGTCCACAGCAGAAATTTACAGATATGAAAATGGGGAGGGAGCAGCTAATTGTTGTAATCAGTCCATAGCAATCAGTCTAAAATCTACCGTAATTACATTTAAATGAACCTAAATGTGTTTTTCCTCTCTGACTGGGAATTTTGGTTGTTGCTAAAGCTATGAGGGGAATACATGCAGACTTTCAGCAGACCAACATTTCACTCCTGCAGTGATTGTGGCAGACTGCCTCCGTCAGCAGAGCGAGCCGAGAACCACAAGAGAGCAGCGGAGCCTTCTTATTGCTGTATGAGCTACAGCAGCAACTTTTCCTGTTTGTTTTCCTTGAGATCTCATTAGCAAAAAGCGTTTGGCAGGGTCAGCGAATGAAAGTTTCATGGTTTCATTTGTTTGTCAGGTAATCATAAACAAGCCTCACTTAAAGCAACATAAAATATAGTACTGGTTTGGAAGAAATAATATCCTGTCCAGTAATGATTTGGTGGAAATAATGATGTGAGGAGGAAAACTTTTCTTAAAGCTTTGTAAATGGCCTTTCAGGAAACATAAAGTTTTTTAAACAACAGATCAAACATATCTGAAAACAATCATGATGCAATCCAGCAATTACACTGATCCCTCTCATGTCTCCTTTAGGTCATTGTCCACTGTCCTCCATACATGTTTACATAGTGTGTCTCTATGAAATGGAGAAAAAAAACCCAGAATATTCATCAGTGTTTGGGTTAGAGATCCCTCCAACTGAAGTATACTGAATAACCCCTACAACTCAAAACAAGCACTCACAATTTTTGAGACAAAATTTTAAGTGTTGAGTTTTTGAGTCAACAAAAAAAGAGAAAAGTTTGCCTGTCTGCTTTGTTATCTGCTCTTTACTGAGTGACTCAACATCCCAAATTGGCTCCACACACTTTCTCTCAGCCACACACACACATCCTCTGCAGTATGAGTGACATATTTATCTGAAAAGGAAAGGAGGAGGGAGAACGCAGTAAGATACACAGCCTAAAAACAGACAGTAGTCAGGTAGCTGCAGATAAATGTGTCTGCATGTGTATGTGTGTGGGTCAAACATGCTGAGCAAGCTATGAGCCAGATAAAGCGGATCAGTTACTGGTAGTGCCAAAACTCCCTGAACACACAGAGTTTTAAAAGGACTAAAATCAGGCTCCATGAAGGCCTCGTGGTTACCACTGTGTTGTCATGGAGATGCTCTGATAAGTTATAAAGGCTAATATCTGCTGAGAAGGAGAAACATTTGAGATGTCCTTGTGTGTGTGTGTGTGTGTGTGTGTGTGTGTGTGTGTGTGTGTGTGTGTCAGCGTTGTAAAGGAGCTCTTTCCCAGACTAGTGATAAGTGTCACCTCAGTGGGGGCTTTGACACCTGGGCTGGTGTAAAGGGGGGGTGGGGTGGACGTGAGAAGTCCGGGGTTCACACCTCATTGATGGTGGGAGATGATCCCATGATCCTGACTTAACTTCTAGAACATGCAAGAGCACACACAAACCCCGACTCTGCATGTTTTAAATAAATAAGGTTGACTTTAGATGATTTCTAACCTTTTTTTGGACGTCTTTTATGTAGACGTTTAGTCCGCTTTCTATTCATTTACATTGTTAAACAACAGTGCAGCTTTAACCAGACACTGAAATATTTAATATCTTCCTACTTGAAGAATTAAAGAAAAAAAAAACCCAACTTTTAAGTGTTGCCAAAAACCATTGTGTAAGCTACGTTGTCAGGACATTGAAGCTGGAGGACAATCAAAAACAAACATGGATTATATTTGATGTTATTTTCCAGGGTAATGTGAATTTTTCTGGCATTAAAATGGATACTTAATGGTACACTGACATGTTCCGAATGCTGAAGTTCCATTAAATGCAAGTAAAAAGAGAACAGACTTGCATAACCATCCATGACAAATGGCTGAATAGGATAAATAATTTAGATAAGCAGAACAAAATACTCCCAAATGCCTTCGAGTCCGTCCATTCAGATTTAACTAAATGTGAAACTAATAGTTGCCTCAGAGGTTGAAAAAATGTTTCACGTTGAATTTGTTTAGAGACTGACTACTGTCCAGTACTGCCATCTGCACAACAGATAGTGTTCTGTCATTATCCATAAATACAGACATGGCACAAGTCAGCAGAACACACAGTACTACAAAACTATAACATAGTAAACACATGAACAATCAGGGACGCATGTCAGAAGAAAATAAAACAATGAAAGCACAAACATCCTGTTCCTTTTAACAAAGACTCGCTAAAGAGTCATTTGTGTTATTTAAAGCTTTTATGAGAGATTCTTTCTTTTTCTTTTTCCTTTTCTTTGCTTTTTTGACTTAATCAACATCCTAAACATCGTCTATTCTGTGTTTGCATAGTGGGCAGTTTTCACAAACATTGGCATTTTCAGATTAGTCATCAAAAGAATCGAGATAAATCCTGACCACTGCAATGAAATTAAAACTGAAAACGTACAGACACAGTTTAGAATAGAACAGAAAACTGGGGAATTGGGTTATAACAGTATGACAGGGACAAAAATGAGAAAGAAAGAAAAGATACAATACAATAGAATAGAACTTTTTTTTTTTTTTTTTTTTGAGTTCCAAACTTTTTTTTCCCCACCTCCCTGTGTTCATGTAATTTACTGTTTGTATCAAATACTATTTTTAAGAATCTGTTTCTGGCATGAATCAACAAAATACCAGCAGTTGGACTGAAAAGCTCATCCTTCCACTGCTGAACACCGTCTCATGTGTTGTATTTTTGACATCTGCTGAACATCAAACACCACCATTTTCACTCTGTTGGCTCATTTTGTTCATGAACAGCTTCACAAGAGAAACAGCGGGTGTGTGTTTGTCAGTTCCATGCTAAAGGGAAGTGTCTGTGCTTAACAAAGAGCAGAATGAGGTGACATGTGCCTGCTGAAGAGCAATTTGCTGTTTTTAGGGGCAGTTTCCCCACCATTTGTGTTGTCTCTTTCAGATAAACCACTTTATCTCAGAAAAAAATGTGAGGTGGTGATCTCACCTTTTTTTTTTTTTTTTTTTGCCACCATTGACTAATTTCCACAGCCAAGTCAAAGGAGTAAAAGAGGTGAGACCGGCTGGATTTTTACACACTAGACCTGCATTCTGGAATCAAAGGGACAGTGATGTAGCGTAGCGTATAGTGCAGACATAAGTTGCGCATCAGAAACACCCTGAGCATAGCAGTGTTGTTAACCTCTCCAGAGTCGACTCCTTTTTCACCATTCCACAAATGTTAGCATGGAAAGAGTCAGGTGCATGAAATGACAACAGCCCGCAGATGTCGGCGTTTCCCCAGTTCGACATCTTTCTGGTCACGTTGATATGTTTGTTGGTGGACGCTCATTTTTAACTCCCTCCAGCACAGGGGTCGCACAAGCAATACGTCATCAAAACAGCATCTTGATTGCCAAATCAGAGGAGTTCCTTTTACATAGCGCTCATGCCACCTTTATTATGGCTCTGTTACCTCCAGAGGTGCAATAAAGGTGAAATCAAATGATCCCACCATTTCATTTACACAAACGTCATTCTGGATTAAAGGTGAAATATAACTGAAGTGCTGTGTAAAGGGGGCTATAGATTGGATGAGGAGTCTGTGTAAATACAGCTTATGAGAGTTTGAACAGAAAAGAAGTGCTGCAGACTTGACTGGAAAAAGGATGTGTAGGAAGATATTAAATAGAGTAAGAGCATTATCACAAAGTTTGTGTGTATGAATGCAAATGGTAAAATGAGAAAGCTGTCAGAACATTATAATATATTGTACTTTAAAAATCCTGCAAAAATTGGTAGTGCCCGTGATCTCTGTTGAATGTCCATATGACGTGGAATTCTCTGACTGCACCTAGGGTTCACCTCTCCAGTGAAATGTAGACATCCTCTACCTCACTTTTTCACTGTGATCAAAGAGTTTCCAGGCGGCATTTACAGCCATGACTGTGATTTACACGGAGGAAGACGCCACCACGGTGTGACAGATTTTAAAAGGTCAGTTAAACCTTTGCTTTTCCATCCTCTCATTGGAAACCAAGCATTTTCAAAGTAACACTCAGATTTGGGGAGCAGCTGTGAAGACTTTTAATGAAGAGATGTGTGTCATGTTTTTGTGTTTGGCTTCGCTGACTGGGGTCATTCACTTTAAGGTCATTTATGGGGTCTGCTGCTGAGTGGGCTGACACTGAAAACAGAGGTTGGTGTCATAAAAGCACAAACAAGAGAGTAACCGAGGTTCAGTGGAATTTGGGTTTTATGGTTCTTGCTCATTTGGATTCAGCAAATTAGCAGAATATAAATAGTTATAACTTCTGTTCTGTGATGAGTAAACTATATATACGATACATATTGTGCATACTATAATATGATATAATATATATTATTGTATATATTATTACTACTTATTATAATTATCTATTTATTTTCTACTTTGCCACTTGTCTCTACTAGTACTTTTATTCCTTTCCGTGATTATGAAACTATGGAAGTGTGTGTGTGTGTATATATATATATATATATATATATATATGCATATTGCACATGCTATAACATGATATTGGTGCATAATAAGCTACTTATTTTTTATTATTATTATTATTATTATCATTATCATCATCATTATTATTATTATTATTACTATTACTACTACTACTACTACTATTTGCTTGTTTCTGTTTCTTTCCAATGTGCAATCACATTTTTTCCCCACTAGTTTTATATTTTTTTTCATAGTTGTGTTATTGTTTTGTTTTTTGTTTTTTCTTGCGGTATGCCTTATGTATTTGGTGTTGTGCTGGTTTTGGAACCTCAATTTCCTGAAGGATCGGTCCAAGGGATCAATAAAGTTCTATCTAATGTAATCTAATCAAGAATATAAAGCAAAGAATATAAGAAAATTGATGAGAAAATTACATTCTGAATGTCACATACTGTAAGTGTTTATATTCCTGGACAGTGGTGATACAGTTTATAAGCATGCATCATTGGCAGCACTCAAACATCTAGACCTTGTATACCATTTTGTTTCAAGATGTATTGTTGGCAATGTTTATGGTGCATGTTATGTTCATTGCACTTAATAAGATAAGGTAGAGGTGGATACTTCAAAACAGACAGACACTGAAAAACTGCTTCACTATGTGTCTGATCTCCTTCATTATACACATCAATTTTATCAGAAATGCTGAAACTTGCTTTATGTTCCGTCTAAATATGATAAATCTTAGTGGACCTGCATCATGGAACAAATGACAACGAACACCTCTATAAATCTAAAATAATCAATAATTTAGCTTTAACTAATACCAATATTAAATAATTCAAGGAAAATGTAGTTCCTCAGCTTTTCAGTAGCTTCAGATTTGAACTATTTGCACGTTCAAAGCGTCTGTAGTCAATGTGGAAACACCATCATCCTCCACAACACTGATTTACAAGTAAAACTTATGTAGTTTCATGAATGACAGTGGCTGTAGATGGTTGTTTTCACATTCAGTTAATAATGCATTTTATTGAAAAAGCCAGTTACTTTCAGTTTTCTCTGTCTTGATTTAAACTTAAATTTACTGTAAGTTTTTATGAACATCTACATGATCAGTATGTTACATACAAGAAGTGCCAGCTTCTCATTGAAGAATTAAAAATGCAGAGGATGATATAATAAATGGTGATAAATTGCTTTGGGAAAGATAAATGTAGCAGAACGAATAATTTGCAAGTCAAAACAAAAATAACTCCAATATCTTTTATTCATTTTACATCTAACACTATTATTTACTGTTTGTGTGATGCATCAGTATCATTACAAATGAGGGTAAACATCAGTGATTCTCAAGTATTAATAAACATTGATGATGATGAATCACAAAACAATCCCCAAATATGCTTTGTATTATTAATAGTATATTACTTTACAATAAATTTTTAATAAATACAAAATTTCCTAACCACAGTACAGATGCACATGATATAAATTATAGTTGAAAATATGTCCATCTATAAATGAAATATTGTCAGTGCCATGGCAGAGATGATGAAAGATAAAATGACGTCAGGAAAAACAGGAGACAGTCTTCTTTCACCTGTTCATGGAGTACTGTGTGGATGATCAAAGCAGCTTTCTGAAATAATAATCATCCCACTGGAGAATCGGTGGACGTGCATTGAGCTGTGGGATTTCCCTGTTATCCTGACCTTTGACCTTGACCACCCTATCACTACCTCCTGAACCTGCCTGCTTGTTAACCTGGCTGTCAAGCATGTGACCTGCCAGCACTTCAGAGGAAGTCACAGCAGAAGCTCATCTGTGGAAGGTTAAAGCGTTACTGAGAGAAAGAGAAAAGGAAGAAAGAGACCAAGACCTGAGTCGAAGCATCATGATTCATGTATTAGTGAAGGAATGTCATTCAGAAGCTGAAACTGAAGCAGTGGGGGGGGGGACTGTAGCACGCAAGTAATGATCTAGTTAAACGACACCTCCACAGAAAAACAAAACCCATGTGTTGTTCCTCTCTTGATCCCATGACACTTAAGAAAAAACTAAGTGAATCAAACTTATTTTCTATAAACTTTTTTTTTTTTTTTACAAAATATATGACAGTAAAGTAAACAACACATTCCATCAGATACAGATACAGGTCCCTTGTTTTGTTTTTCTTTTCATCTTCACAGATCACATAAACAATTGAACAAAAAATATTTTTAAAGCATAATTATTTTTTTTACTTTGCCCATGACATATTTTCTACCACACTCATGGACTTACATTTTACAGAGGAATTATACTGTGGGAGCAGAAACCCACAGACATGTGTGAAGATCTCATGGCAAGACATAAAACAATGCGTGTGTTTTTTTGGTTTTTTTTTTCATTAGGATGAAAACAAAGAAATTACAGATGGTACTTGTCACTGCATCAATGTACTTATGTATCTCTGCACGAACATTGCATGGAACAGTTCTTTCCACTCTTATGTGACTCAAATCATGAGGTCTGATCAAAGCCATTCCCATGTGTACCTGGTATATGTCTGAACGTTTGCAAATCAGAATCAAGCCGAACAGTAAGATCAGCATTCATTGCACTTTGACCTCAGTATAGACTGACGCCCCTTTTACACACCACTTCTGTTACAGGAATATTTCACTTTACAACATCTGTGTGAATGAAGTGGTGGGATCATTTGGTTCCACCTGTGCTCCACCTCTGGAGGTAGTAACAGAATCATGATAAAGGTTGAATCAGGATTCCAGAACACTGTGTGAGAGGAACACTTCCCGTTGCACAACCAAGGTGTGACGTTTTGATGATGTTTTGTGTGTGCAAAAAATGAGCAAGGGAGGTGTACAGCAACTGTCGAATTTGGGAGGTGCAGAGACCTACAAGCATTGGCGTAGTTTACAGGGGGGATTGGGGGGTCATGACCCCCCCAAGAATTAGATCCAACC
>JAPSES010042887.1:0-12199 GCA_029822895.1 Maxillicosta whitleyi
AGATAGATAGATAGATAGATAGATAGATAGATAGATAGATAGATAGATAGATAGATAGATAGATAGATAGATATCAACATCATTCTTTTATCCTGAAATTTTATGACTTTTCCTAAATTTTGCCAAAATACACAAAAATTAAAATTACAGGTGCTACAGATTTTTGGACACTGAGGCTGGTTCAGGTTAATTTTATATATAAATCATAATGTTTTTTATGTGTTATGTAAAACAGAACATGATACTGTGTGATGGTAGGTGTTTTTCTCCAAAACCAAGTTTGTAAAACGTAAAAAAATATATGCTCTTCCTGCTCTGAAACATTATATTTATATATTACATATACATATTATATTACATATTTAGACATTCTAAATAAATCTGTAGTTCAACATTTGGTTTAAATGCTTACTATGAGGAAATTCTGAGTCTTGGTTAAATTTGACCTGAAACAAACTGTGAAGGTTTAAGAAATGAACAGTTTTTAAGGGTTTAAATGACATGAGATGGACTGCAGATGGCCAATAAGTAGTGATAAAAAAAAAAAGTGTCAGTTTTGAAGACTAAAATATAAAACATCTTTTGAGTTTTGTCACTTTTTTTTTAACTGTGTAATGTGTAACTACATAAGTTTTCATTCAGAGTTTTGCCTTCAGTGAGAATCTACATGAAAATAAAGAAAAACCAGTTGCGTCCAATCTTTTGACTGGTAGTATATATATACATATACGTATAAACATATTCAGTTGAAATGCACATACCCACATAATCACACACTTATCTAGATAAGTATATTAATATGCACATGCACATCATACTGGCCAGTTTGAGTTATTTGTGTCTGTTAAATAAGTCAATGGCAGCTGATGGTGGAAATGCTTCAAAAATCTTTATAATCTCCCCCCCAAAAATAAAACCCTTAACACTATATCCCCACTAAAAATAGGAAAAAATGAACTAATTGAGAAAACAAAATTTTGGAGACCTCATGAGGAGGGTTCTCTCTGCCAGAATGGAGAGACAGCATCACATGTGTGAATGTACAGACATTTGGATAAAATAAACACAGAAGATCTATAAATATAATCATTTTATTGTCACAGTCAGGGGTCTCAAACATGTGGCCCGGGGGCCAAATGTGGCCCACCACAGGTTCTAATGGGATGGATTTGCAAAGTGTAAAAAAATCCATAAGGCTGTTGAACTCATTTTAGTTCCACATACAGACTAATATGATCTACAATAAAATAATAACAGAATAATTTCCCCAAAAAATTACTATATTTTCTTCTTGGTTTGATGTAAAAATATATATATATATATTCCATTATGTCTATAAATATTGACAACTTCATGTTTTTGTTTTTGTTTTAGTGCAAAAAATAACATTGAATTATGAAAATTTTTACATTTACAAAATATCCTGTAACAATAAAATGTGATTAACCTGAAATATCTAAAGAAAAGTAACCCTGTTATTAAGTGTGTTTGTAGATCTGATCCATAATGAACGTGTAAAAATAAGTTGAGGTGCATTATTGTTAAAATTGCACTTATTTTTCACAAGAAATGTCAGGGTTTTTTTTCCATGTTATTCATATCTTTTTCGTTTAGGTAGATTATAAAAGTGCGTATTTTGTGCAGCATTGGAAGGATCATGAATGTGACGTTTTCCATGAGCTAAATTTCCCAATCCTGAATGATATCATCCTCAGGTTATTCCACCAGCTGTGTACAAATTTGATCAGTTCAAGTCAGTAAACCACACACTTTCTTATATCTTGCTCCTTTTGTAGGTCATTTCATGCATTTATCTGATATTTCTGTTCCTTGGGGTGTAATTCAATCAAACATCTACAGAATTAAATAGTGGTGAAATTTAATCTGTGCTTTGTGGAAAAGTGTATTAAAGGCCCCTATGGAGACCCCTGGACACCAGGGAGTGAGCCGCAGGAGTAAAGTGTTTCACCACTTTCTCTAATTAAAGTACTGAGGGGCCACTAGCAGGAGACTGATTACCATTCTATGTTTTATGGATGTAAAAAAAAAAAAAAAAAAAAAGAAATGATGATGAAAACAAAGCTTGTAGACACACAAAGAAACCTGACAGTGATGTGGAAGGGTTTATGGGCAAACTGGGATTTTACAATGTTTCCATGCAGCAAATCCAACTCATATAATCTGCTGTGGGAGGTTTTTAATGGGAAATGAAGATCAGATGATTACCACACATGAAACATAGGGCTTTCTGATCTAAGTAAAAGGGATTGTACTTTATTCTCACATACAAATAATTATTACAATTCCATTAAGTCCTCATAAAAAATATGGGTGAAACTGCTGCACTGAATTTATTCAATAACCAGAATCATTTATTAGTCCCAGAGGAAATTACTTGGAGTCGTTGTTGCACCATGCATGTACATATACTGTATATATACTGTATATATAGACCTTAGGTGTAGGCTGTAGAGGAGCCCCTGAGACAGTCCATAACATCACAGCAGGTGTAAGATGGTGCAGGTAAGGCATACATGGAACAGCAGAACCAGGTAGAGAACATAGTGTACAGGAACATCTGTACAGAGTATGGACTGCAGGTCCCAGGGTCCAGATGGGAGACCCCCCCCAAAGGTGACAGAGAACAAACAGGCCAAGATCCTGTGGGACTTCCAGATCCAGACCGACAAGATGGTGATGTCCAGTCATCCTGACACATCCTGACATAGTGGTGGTGGATAAACATCAGAAGACAGTGGTGGTGATAGATGGAGCAAACCCCATAGAACATCAGAAAGAAAGAACACGAGACGCTCTAGAAATACCAAGAACTGAAAGAGGAGATAGAGAAAATGTGGCGTGTGAAGGCAACAGTGGTACCAGTAGTGATGGGGGCACTGGGGGCAGTGACCCCCAAACTGGGAGGATGGAACCAGTAGAACCAGGAACAATATCAGAGACCTGAGTTCAAAAGAGCGCAATTAGCTAAGATCATGCACAGAACCTTCAAGTAGAGGACCGAGTCTGAAGGAGACACCGCCCAGGTGAGAGGAACATTTTTATTTTTTTTTTAGAGTTATCGTTATTTATAGGTTATTATGATATTATTTTGAGATTGAATTGTTCTGTATGTGGAACCTGAACTGAATGCCTCTGGTTAAGTTTCATACCGTCTACCACTTATAGTTATTGCAGATTGTTCATTTATCAGACAGGGGTAGTTGTTCGTTTACTTGCTTAACTAGTTTCAGCTACTTCCTGTAGCCTTCATCAGAAGCGTCACCATGACGCTGCTGTGATGTGTTTATAGGCTGGTTAGATGGGATGGTCACACAGCCAGGAGGGTTAACAGCACCTGCTGTCTGACATCTTTTCCAGGACCGCATCCCAGTAGCTGAAACTAGTAAAGCAGGTAAACAAACAACTACCCCTGAAACTAGTAAAGCAGGTAAACAAACACCTACCCCTTTCTGAGAAATGAACGGTATGCAATAACTGAACTGAAATTATTTTAACTTGTTTGACAGTTAATATCTTCAGTATAATTTTTGCATAAATCCCACTGGCCAAATTGGACCCTTTGGTGAACCGGTTTTAGCCCACAGGTCATATGTTTGACACCTGTGTATTAGACAATATGTTGATAATTTAAAAAATACAAGTGTTCAAAAATATGTGTGAAATTATAATTATATGGTTGTACAGAGGAATTAAACACTTGTAGTTCTATTCAATGCAAAACTTTTGTTCCATGACACCAGGACTCAACTGTGGGTTTATTTTATGCCCATTTTTCCATAACAACCAACCAAAAAAAAAGTTAATTTCTCTGAACATACAGTCCTTTAATTTACGCAGCTTATCATATTTTTAGCACAGATCACTAAAACGGAGCTCTGATCTCATGTCGACGGCAGCCATCTGGTTTTCATGTTGGAAAATAAACTAAATGAGCTCCTGCTGTGGAATATGTGGTGAACATGTGATACCCACAGAGAACACTGACAGGTTGTAGCGCCCTTTAAATGATCGCAACACCTTGAGTTTAATGAGAAACAATGTGTGATGCTGTGGCCTATACATTCCGAATTTTTTGTATCTTTAGAATGTCTCCTGTGTCATTTGACATTTGTAAATGATGCTGTAGTTATAGTTAAATGTATGATCCCGCTCCTTCATGTGTCTCTAATGAAGTTCTAGTCAAGGCAAGTGTTACAATTCTACCAAAATCCTGGACAGCATATATACATTTACATTCATTTAAAGATCCTTGTGATAAATTTTGTTTCACACATTAATATTTAAACCACCAGGCTATTTTAATTTAAATACAGATGAAATCACAGTCCCAGGATCTATGTTTACACCAGAGATTTTCTCATTCCAGTTGCTCATGCATTATCTATTGGCACTGTGCAGCTTTGAATCAGTCATCTCCTCCAACAAATTATCCACTTTGGATTCATTCCATGCACAAAATCAACTTATTCCCTAATATATCCATACATTATACAGCATGTTAGAGTCTCATTTGCTTTTGGATGTGTTCAGGCGATTGTCCACAGTGACCTACTAAGTAATCCAACTGTTGATACTGCCTACGTATGCTCTCTGGACCGATATGACCACGTCTCCTTATCTGCATATTTGTTTATCTCCAGACGCCACAACTTCAAAAGCACTCGCCGTCTTTTTGCCTCCTACATCTCCTTTTTCAAAGCTCTTCGGTGGTAACTCCCTCCCATGGTTCCAACAACTCCATCACCTCTCTATGTCTCTCTCTCTCTCCTCGCCTCCCCCTTCCGTCTGTTAATTGGATGAGCTGTCACAGTTGTGAGCGTGATTAAATTCCAGGCTGGGTTGCTCTGTGACCACAGGGCCCCCTCGGAGGAGATAAGCAACGGATATCTGGCGTGAACGCGTCCACATTCGCTTTGCCTGTGCAGAAGGTTTCACAAAACATCTCATCCTATGGGCCATTACGTGTTGGAGTCCCATAATCACGCATGACTTGGATATGTTCACCGCTGACATGAGGTCAAATATGTCAAACTAGGGCCAGTTAATTCACAGCATCCGTCATAAATGCACCTTTTCATGTAAAGCGGTGTGGCATCGTGGATATATTGAACAGATATGAATGACACTTGCCACGTAAGACAGACAGAAGGGAAAACATTTGCATTCGCCAGTAGCACATGGGTAAATAAAATGGACTTATTGTTAGCCGGATAAAGGCACTTAAGCAAATCAAGCCCTTATTCAGTTGTGTAGATGCTGAACTTGGCATGGCAGTGTACTCCTCTATTCACCCTCAACATCCTACTCTAAAAAAAACAGCTTTTCGAATGGAAATTAGTGGCACCCAGAGGTCACAGGCAGCTCCAACGAGTCTTGTTCCTTTTGTGTTCAGGCTTTGATATGCGAGGTGGGTACACATTTTACATTTTCTTTGAGCAAGAAGCAGAAATGCATCAGACATAGGAAGCAAAGGGGGTTTAAGGTGTCTTCAAAGTCAAGATAGAAAGGATGCAATTACCATCCAGTAATTCAATAAAAAAAATAAATAAAAAAAAAATTCAAGGATTACAAACCTTCAGCAAAAAGTGTTGTTAAGCGTAAAGGCTACGTAAGACTGCGTGCGTCATCACATCTGTACGTGACTGCTGCGTTATTAAATAGTAACTACGTGGGATACGCTTCACACCTGCTGTTAGTTTAATATATATATGTTAAAAAAAAAAAATACGCAAAGTTGAAAAATGTCTCAATTTAGTGTGAACCATAACTTTTAATTTGATATAAAATTAAGCAATATTAAGCTACAGGAAAACGGGAAAAATGCTTATATGAGACTATATATTTTATCAGGGTATACTTTCACGGAGAATTTACCGCCCCCTATAAACGATAAGATGATTATGATAGCATACAGGTGCTCAACGTGATATAACAGGACACGAAAGTTAATTGGAGAGTGGAAAATCTCCAGTGACGCATATAATTTACAAGTCGTGATAACGCAAGTGCGGATGCGGTAACTTAAGTAAACTCTAGTACTGGTCCACACTCACTGGTGTGCGCAGGTAATCACACTACTGTAACGACGTTACCAGGCAACGCCGCGAGACCGCTATATAGGAGCGCGTGAAAGGCTCAGTGGACAGGAGTAGTGCGCACGAGACCGAAGTGGAAGTTGGAGCAACAGCAGAGCGCGAGGAGCAATTTGGAGACAGTGGCAGGAGCCTGGCACAGCGTCCTGACGCACGCGCTATGGACTACTGCTGAGCTCTGACGGAGGAACAGTGCGCACACTACAGCAGCTCGTCCCTTCACACCTTTCCCAGTTTCTTTCTTTGTTTTTTTTTTTCTTCTTTTTTTTTTCTTTTTTGTTTGTTTGCTTTGGAATTAAGATATATATTTTTTTAAAGTTTTGTAACGACACGCACCATCAGAGTTAATTGAAGTGAGAGCTGCGTCGAGAAGCAAGTGTTTTGGCAAAAATGAAGTTGCTGCTTTTACCACTTTTAATGGCTTTTTTCGCCATCACTCAAGTTTTTTGCCAAGAAAACAACCCAAAAGAAGAGGTTGACTACTGGACAAACAGTAATCAAATTCAGGTAGATCATAGCAACTTTGTTCAAGTGCTAAATAGGCTTTGCATTCATTGATTTGTAGTTTCAATTATTTCGTAACAGAATAGTGGTTCTTTAAAGCTGTTAAATTTTGCGCTTTTTTCTTCTTTTAATAATATCTAATGATGAATTTAGGTAAGATCCTCATTAAATAGCTTATTAAATGTGAGATTTTTAAATTAACCTGTCGACAGATCGATGTTACCTATTTATAATGGATTTTAACTTAACTGTGATACTTATGAGAGTTTTCTATATGCGACTTTTAACAACTTGTAGATCATTGAACCGGATTTTCCTCCTCTCCTTTGGAGAAATAGCTTAGTTTGTGTAATTTTGTCGCGTCTTGGCTGTGCGCACTGGTGAAAGAGTGTGATTTAGAAAACAGAAAATTGTTAAAAATGACTGAGAACAATGATCAACAATCCAGAAAGGCATCAGATGTTGCACTGATGACACTTTTATATGTGTTTTCCCACTGCAGTGTTAAAAGAAACTGATAATTGAAGTTTTTTTTTTTCCAGTGTAATGTTTTGTGAAACAGATTCCTGCAGAATGGAGGATGGGTAGTGATGCGGTCCTCAGAGCAGGTTATCCAGTGGGAAATTGAATAAAAGCTTAAGTGCATGGTATACTGGGGTCTACAGCCCAGAATCTGTCCATCGACATGAAACGCACGTCCTGCGTTTGACTTTGCAAGATGGAAACGTGCCAAGCTGCACGGCTAATAGTCTAAACGTATTGGCTGGGGCCATTCTGCAGATGAGTACTAGGACCATAAATCATGACAACGTTGCGCGGGAGCCATTAGTGGCCCCCAGGTCTACGTCAAGACTAATGCATACTGTACAAATATATCCTGAGATGGAAATAGAAAAGTCTAATGATGGCTCAAAAATTCAAGGCCCTTATGGGTTATTACTGTGGGTCTGAGTGGAAGGGGAGTGGGGGTTAGGTGGGGTTTGTATAAATAAATCACACATCACATCTACATACACAAGGATTATGGGGTTTGTGGGAATTACAGTATGACTGAATCAAATTTTAAGGGGAAAATGTAA
Organism: Maxillicosta whitleyi; assembly: GCA_029822895.1. NCBI lineage: Eukaryota > Metazoa > Chordata > Actinopteri > Perciformes > Neosebastidae > Maxillicosta > Maxillicosta whitleyi. The sequence goes on from JAPSES010042887.1 coordinate 7,697, forward strand.
AATTATGGAAGAAAAAGTACAAAGATGTCACAATATTTTCTTATCTGTGTTGAAACTTTAATCACCAATCAAATGTCAGTTAATATTCCCAGTTGTCTCTCACTCATTCATTCATTCATTTTCCTCCCAGGATCCTTGGCTTACCAACGACCCATTCAGAGAAATCCTGCTGAGGATGACAAGAAAGCCTCGGCCACATCAGTTCATCGGCCTGATGGGGAAACGCTCTATGGGTAAACAGCACAGCTTTAACCTGTGCACAGTTTATTCTATCATTTCCTTATATGTCTGTTCTCTAAACTTGATCCTTTTGCTTCTTTCTCCTCCAGCAAACGCACAGATCACCCACAAAAGTAAGTAGAGTTCAGGACCAGTCATCTGTTCATTCCTTTCATGTGTCGTGACAGTTCAATTACTTGCATTGTGAAGACCTATAAGTTCTGACAGATGAATTAATAGTGTCATTTATTAGACTTCCTATAACTGTTATATACAGGAAATGTTCAGACCTCGTGCTTTAGTCCTGGTCACTTTGGCTGGACGGTTCATTGCAAAAACCAAATGTTTCTGTGTTTAGTTTTTTAGACTGTTATTTAATGGAACAGTAAAGAAAAGACAATGAGATGTCGTGAATAAGGACATAACCGGAACCTCCACTCCCAAGAAAAACACAAAATGACAAACATTTTCCTTAAACCCCCCCCCCCCCCAAAAAAAATGTAATTCCCAATAATATCAGTGATGTGGAATTAGTTTACAAGAATTGTAATCACTGTCACTAAAAGACTTTGGGAGGAAGATAAAGTCGTACTACAATGCTTTCAACTTAAAATACTTTTAAAAAAATTGGATACATTGGATAAATTTAAATTGGATACAATATTTGTGGAGGTGCATGGTTGTTGACTATAATCACACAAGAAAATCCAAAGGTTTTTCTTTAAGATATGCATTTTAATGTGATTTAACATTAGATGCAGCAGAAAATTCTGTGTCCAACTATTGGTGCTGGTAATATTCTCGCCATATAATTAATTAATTGTTATTATTATTATTATTATTATATTCCTCCAAAGCATAAACATCCAGTATAATTGACTTCACTATTTATTTTTAAGTCAGCAGTTAAAAAACAGTGGGCAGAACATTTCATAGTTTAATTAATTAACAATAACTGGAGACTGTTGTGTTTTGTTTTGTTTTTTTTTGTCTTTTGAAGACAGTCCACATTAATTTGTTAGTAACGGAGGTGGTCTGGAGTACAAGTCTCTGTGTGAGAGAGGGAAGAGATAAAGAGCGTCGAATGAGGAGGAGGGGATTTTCCCCTTTCTTTGTCATTTTTCTTGTTTTTCTGTCTTGATTAGTCATCCACTCAGTGATGCAACATGGTGCAGCATAAGTATACATCTAATTTATTCGTCTTATGCAGCCATGACCATAAGTCACTCATCATTAGGGTGAGGGAGAGTGCTGGGATCAATGCCCCAAGGACATCCGGGAGTTAAATTGGATTGTTTACGCTTGTGAAGGATAGAAGGCACATTGGAATTTTTCTCTTCACTTCTAATGAGAATGTCTTCCCATTCATTCTTCCATACTGACATAAACACAAAATGAAAAATGCAGCCGAGGCACTACAGCTTTATTAGTTTTCTTGCAATAACTTCAGACTTTACACATTTACAGTCGAATGTCATCAGTATAAAGCAAGTAATGATATGTGTAATGTTCAATATTTCCTCAGAGGATTCCACAGTTTAACACCCCAATCCAATACAGCCCCCCCAAACCTGCTCCTCCTGATCGTATTATAGTCCATTACCGTGATTGACGTGGACTCCAGTCAGTGTGTGATGCAGCTGTCTGTCAGATTTACACCTCTGCACCTACCCCAGAGTGCATTAAAAGCCTGAACAAGCACGTCTGGGTTTGACAAAACTGAAGTCCAAACAGTTCAGATTGTACGTTTAAACACTCTTATCGAGGGAGGATGCAAATGGAGACAAAATTCCTCAATGTTTCTAAAAACCTTGATATGTTCCTACATGGATTGATGCTATTTTTGCATCATCTTTGTTGCTTTATTAGATACTGTTTGAGAGAGATGATCTTTTCATTGCAGGGCATAAAGTCAACTCTTTTGTTGGGTTAATGGGGAAACGGAGCCAAGAGGAGCCAGGTACCTTCATTTTAAACATATATGGGATATTTCTGTGAAAGCTCTGGACACACTCGTTAACATGGCTTCTCCTTTTGCAGATTCCTACGAGTGGAGCACAATACAGACGTATGACAGGCGCCGCTAAACAGCCATCTCCTCACCTACCTGCTTCTCATTTTTGCTATTCCTCATCCATGGGAGGGGTACTCGACCCTGGTTTTGTTTTCTCAAAACTGTGTATAGCTGTTAGTCAAATAAAAAAAATTCTGTTTCCACATTGTAGTGATGTAGCAGTGCTGTACCTGTGCCAATTTCATTTGTCCCAGCAGAAGGTGGAAAGAGGTGAGACGGTGAAATGATGTCATTATCAATGTTTGTGGTTTCTGTGACCGTTTTAGACCATCTGCCATGCCACAAAAATGTTGTTGTGGACCATCCAAGCAAGGTCATACCCCTGTGGTATGCTGAAGATTGCACTGCCAAAGTCACTGTCTAGTGCCTCATAACTGTTTAATTGCAGCTGATTGTTCTATAAATACAACACACGTGAGACGGGTTCTCATTTTGCTTTTAAGTGACTTCATTAGCACTATTGTGTTTTCCACATGGACACATGGTGTGACATGACAGAATATCTGTGTGTTCTCGTGGTTTGACAAATATTAAAATTATTTTCTTTACTGGTTCAACTTCAGTTTGCTATTGTGAATTCCTTTTGATCTGTGGTGAAAAAAAAAAAAAAATTCATGTACAGTAAAAGAAAACTGAGATGAGGGCACCCTCTAGTGGATGACTGTGGACAGTGGATGTACTGCAGAATGCAAATTACATAGAGCTCTGTAAATTCATCTCGAGTGGCTCTAGAGGAGATCTTAACGAAGAATATAACCCTTCAGCTTGGCTTTTAGACACAATTGAATTGCATTATGGGAAACTAGCATTTTTTGAAGGATACATGTTTTGTTAATATTTTACCAATTCTACACTGACTCCAGTGATAAGAAACTAAACCAGAGAACCCTGTAAAAATAAAACAAAAACACTATATTTTTAGTGCCAAGAATGCATTTATTATTATTATTATTTTTTTTTTTTTAGCAACAATTAGTATAAAAATGAAGCAATCACAAGAAGGCAAGTTTCAGACAGGTAATGGAATTGATTACACAGAATTAAACAAATGAAATATCATAATCAGTCAAACAGCTCACACTATATTGTTAGATATTACAGCTCACACCTTATGAAACACACACACGTTTGCATAGCTAGGACTAATCAAAGACCAATCTACCAGTGAACAGATGTAGGAATGGCATTTGTTATGACTTTTAAAGAGTCTTTACGAATGACTCAGCTCTAACCACGAGGAACCGTAATGCACTTCGCACACAGACTGCATAATAGTAGTTAACAAGCTTTAGCTGTAGCATTTTTGGTGTTTGCAACTCTAAAGAATTGATTCAAGATTGGATCACAAACCATCATTTACACATTTTATAGAAAACCCTGTCCTAGGTGTTAGTCTGAATCGACTACATTACATTTTCTATTACACAATATTTAAGAAATAGCAGCAGTTTAAAGACTTTTTTTTTTATTATTAAATCTATGGTCTATAATAATTTTGTGCCACTAAATTAAAAACTAAAACACAAACAGTAATAACAGACAGGGAAATATATTAGCATATAGAGCATGTTTTGATGTCAATGGTTCAGTCAGTTCAGCGCCTCCTGGAGGTGGGTTTTACAGTCCTACACCCCAGTAGGAATACCATGATCTATATCATATAGCACCTGGGACATGATGAGGCTTGAGGGCTATGATGGATTACCCATTTCATGCAAGTTCCCAGTTTCCACAGGCCTATTTCCATTTGATAGGAAAATATAATGAACTGAAACCAATGACTGCCTGGAAGCTACGAAATCTGTAACTAATGACATGATTTAGAAAATAGTCTGCAAATAGTTGGTCTTATATGAGCATTTATCATCACTAAACTAACCTTGTGTCAGATTTAGGTAAAGTTTGTCAGACTTGGCCTTACAATACCATTACAAACACAACATTTTTCTAACTTTAGTGGCGACACTGATGTGAGGGGGCACAGCAGTACCGTGGGTGAATGCTTCCAATAAACATGGTGCTTTCAGGGCACAGCTGGTGTCCAGGGGAGCCTGTTGAGATAAGATGCACCTTTATTGATCCCCTGCAGGTGCAATGTAAATTGACACAGCAGTACGAGGGATGACTATAGCAAGGGTGTGATATGCACAGAGTCAAAGCCTATGGTAGGTGTTCAAAACGCTACAATGAGATAAAAGTGTATGTCAAGG
>JAPSES010042897.1:0-12199 GCA_029822895.1 Maxillicosta whitleyi
TGGGGTGAGGTGGAAAGAAATGGAAAATTACAGTGATTTCTTGAATGTGTAGCAAGAACCAAAACTTAAGTGTTTATTTATGATCTGTTTTATTGTTTTCAGTGTAAAACAGGTCAAAGATCATTTATTAACTGTTTTCAGTTTCAATGTAACATACTGTCCCAACTTTTTCCCGTTAAAGGCTAGAATGACAACAATAGGCCACATTTTTTTAACATTGTCAGAAATGTTGATAATGAGTTTTTGTGAAAAATGAAGAGATATAAACTGTGAAAACACATTAAAGTCAAACCATCTCCCACAGAGGTCATATCCGCTGAGGATGATCTAATATGTAAATGAGCTGAGCCCTGGGCGACACCTCCTCTTTAATATTCATGTTCTGTTGGAAGGAGACAGTGCTGTCTCCATGACAACTAGCTGACCTGTCTCTGGAGAACAGAATAGAACCTAAAGGCACCGACACACACCTGGACCGACCAGAGCTAATGTACCAAGAAAGCACCATAACATCACACAGTATACAACTGTATCAGAATGCTTTCTCTATCTGCAAACCGGTTTGTTAATTTTAATGTATATTTGTTACAGAATTATAGAACATTTCTAAAACATGTTAAGTGTGGATTCAAACTGAAGCAGATATTCTCTTCATCCTTTATTTGAGGCATTGCATTTTGTATTATTTTGATAAGTGGTAATATTTTCTGACAACAAATGCTCTAAATGACACAATTCTTATTTGGACAACAGTATTACTGTGATTTCTACCTTTCCTTACATTATCTGGGTTTATTTTGTTTAAAATCAAGTATTTAAAACCATAAATATCCTCTCTAACTAATCTTTGGCTTTGTTAAAAAAACATTTTTACATATTTTTTAATCTTTGATATGTCCTTTAACTGAATAATCTAATTAAAAATGTGTTTTTTGTTGTTATTGTGTTTGTCTTGTTTTCATGTTCAAAGCAATTTTGTCTTTTATACCATTTTTAACCTTGCTTCGTTTTCTGTGTAGAAAACACATAAGTGGGTTCTTACCTACAGAAACACTGAGGAATCTCACCAAGGCCATAAACAGGAAACAGAAACGGTGTGTTGCCATAGCGACCTAGGCATCGAAGGAAGTGGCGAGTGGAGGCCAGGCCCACTTCTGTGGGTGTGTCCTCTGTTGCCATGGCAATGGAGTACAGCAGGAAATGCTGTAGGTTTTCTCCAAGCTGCTGGTCACTCAGGAACTCCAAATATGGTCGACCATTGTAAGCTGGAGGGAGGACATGAAAGACTACATTACCCAGAATTCCCTGTAGTTTAACATGAAGTCGATGGACTGGGAAAAGCAGTTTTCATGGATTCGAGGAATGAAGCTTATGTCTCACCTTGTTGATCTTCTGTTTCCTCTACACAGGACGTCAGGAAGCGCATCAACTTTCTCTTTTCAACTACAGACAACTGTCGACTGGCAAACACATCTGCTCTACTGCAGGGAACCTGGAACAAAGATAGGATTCATCTCTATTTATTCTATTTAAACAAAGTTCCACATTAAGAATCAAACCATTTCCACTGATTCTAGGAGTAAGCCTTACATTTATACACTTCAAACACATTTTTAGTTAATGTCAACAAAACAGCAATAAGCATTTGTTTTTAAAATAAGGTTTGATAATGACATGATAGTGTGGGCTTCTTTCTTGACATGTAAGAAGTGACAAAACGTAAACGGGTGTATGTCCTTTCATGCAACAGATCTACAAACCTGTTCCACTTTCCCCTGACGATACGTCAGAATCCTGCTGACGTTCTTGAACTCTGCATAGCGACTAACATTTGATTTGATGAGAAGATCAACCAGTGAACCACGAGAATACATGAGCTAGAGCAGAAAGAAGAATAGTTTGACATTTCTGAAAAATATTGATTATCATAGAAACATTATGCCCCATTGGGCAGACAGCATTAGTGTATTTAAATGAGATATACAACCCAGATTATGCCCAGTATAGAGACCAGCTTTATCTGTATCATTGAGATCGCCTCATGGAGACCAGGTTCAAATGTTACTGCCAAACCCAGGTCTAAGCATTACCTTGGAGACCAGGTCAATGTTGAACCTTCGTCCTTCTTTCACCAACTGAGCGAAACTGATCTTCTTCTTCTTAACAGGCTCTGATTGGTTGGCATCAGCAGAGGGGCAGGGCTCATCTGCCTCTGGCTCTGCCCCCTCTTCTTCTGCAGCCTGTAATTGGATGAAATAAAAATGAGGACATTATGGAGCTGATGCAAAAAATCATACAAATGGAATTTATTGATCAGGTTTAGGTTGTTGAGGGAAGGATAATTATTGATTTCAGATGACACCTTCAGTTGCTTCTCACCTGTTCTTCAGCTTCCTGTTTCTCTGTTTGTTCTTCCTGTTTTTCTGTTTGTTCTTCATCTTCATCTTCATTTGAGCCTGAAATGAGAACAAGAACCACATGAAGATGCCATATCCATATGTTTATTACAGATGCACATAATTCATTTTCTGTTGCTGTAGATATGAATATAGTTCATTTCTGTTCATCATACACAATTGTATTGTACTTTTTAACTTTCAAAAGCATGGTGTATGATTCTGTTGCATATACACGACGTCCCCAGCTTATGCTTTTTTCACGTTATGACGTGGGATACAGAGTTTTTTCATCCCCTCGTTATGGCATTTTCCCCGCCTTATGGCATCAACAACAATTTCTCTTGCACGGCCAAAAAATTCCAAAATTCAAACTTGGCGGTCGGTGTGTGTGTGCGTATGACTGTGCGAGTCACTCGCCTCACACCACGCTCATACTAAGATGCTGGTCTGCTATTGGCCGAAATCCCTCCCACAATGTCTGAAAGAGATGCTGCCTCTCTCTCTTTTTGTTTATCGCTCGCTCAGTTTAAAATCTCGCATGTGTTTCGTAAAGACTTGATCTGGTGTGATCTCGTAGCCACTCGTAGCTGGAGGTTACTTGGGGTTTTGTACGCATTAGCTAATTACCATAGGTTTCTATTGCCTGCTATGACGATTTCGCCTTACGATTCCAACTCCGGAACGGATTAATGTTATATGGCGGGGGTCCACTGTAATATGTTCGAATATGTCATCACTGAAACTCAAGAGAAATTACTTTCTTATTGACAATTTTTGGAATGAATCCAAATCCTTCAACACTGTCACAAATGTATGACTTTGACTAATCACCCTAATGTTTCTTTTGTTGTTGTTTTTTTTGCTGTTATTTTCCATCACAGTCAGTGTTTGCAGTTGTAACCTGATATCATTCCTCAGACACCATCAACTCTAACATGTGTAGATACTGGCAGTCAGTAGATAGTCAGTTAATTATCAATCTATGCCCTGGGTCTCACCTGCAACCTCAGTAGCTTCACTGGCCCCGCCTCCTTTTTCTTCTTCTGTGGTGTTTGGAGTTTCATCCTCTTCATCTTCCTCACTGAAAACAGAAAGATACTTCCATTAACTTCCATTAAAAATATACAAAGAATTTATAGTGTGGAATTATATATCATGTTCCTTTGAAACAGAGTAATTTTCCCTCCATTTTGGACAGAAATTGGTTAAAAATAAAACCCAGTTTGGTCTTGTTTCTCTAATCTCTGTATCTATTACTGTCATTGAAGTACATTGGTAAGTGATGAAACCTAATTGTTCATGGTAACATTGGCATTTACAGCAGTGTTGGAGTGAAAATTTGTGCTTCATCACCTCAAGGTTTTAATACATCTTACACATTTTTGCAGGCAAACCTTTCCCATGACTTTTTAAAGCAACATATTATCATTCAGTGTCTAAATTTGATAGGTTTACTCTATAGGTTTGTGGATTTAATTACAGGCTAAATTCAAGGAGATTTTTTTTTAAATTTCCATTAGAAGGAGTAAAGTCATGTCAAATAAATCTGAAATGGCAAAGTATACTAGTGATCATTTATTAATCACTTGTATTATGTTTCATTTATATCCGTTTCTTTCTTCTGTAAAAATAATGGAATATCACTGAGGATATCATCTTGATCTTGGTCAGTTATTTCCATTTTCACCAAAAGTCAAAGACTTATATCCATTAAACACAAAAGTCCATGACTTTTCCTACTCTTTGGCTTCAGGTTAGAGTTGAGACAGGGCTTACCTGGTGTAACAGAACACTTGAAGGTTACTGATGGAGCTGGAATCTGACTGTGACAGGTAAATTAGCTCCTCCCCTTCTTCTACCTGACCCGACCAATCCTGGACCTCATCAGGTTGAGACTTTGCCTATGCACAAACAATGACAGACAGACAGCTGAGTCTTGTCCTTCATATTTGTAGTCCTAAATGTTTCCAGGGGACGTGCAGTAATCAATCAGCTTTCAACTCTATCCTCACCTGCTGCTCCTGGATCCAGGTGAGTAAACCGTTAAAGGTGAAGCTCGCCCAGTTCGATGCATAGTAACTCTGCCTACAACACAGGAAACATCACACCTTTCACAAAAAAAAAACCTCATCCAATACACCATGGTATCATCAATAATACTCTTCCACTATTAAAGTAAAAGATGAAATTGTCATTATCAACTAGCTATTACAACTTGGTGTAGACAGATGGTTGGCTGGTTCTGAATGAAACTCACCTGTCCAAGTGAAGAACTCTCTGTCCGACTCTGGAACATGCAGCTGCCACCACTGATTCACACAGACCTGATGATAAATAAGCAGTCATCAGTATCAATAACATGCTGGGAGGAAGAATTCTGTTCACTTCATGGTTAAGCTCAGACAAGTTAAGACAGAATGGAACGTTTGTATAAAATGTACAAACTGGATCCTGATCAATACTTTTATTGATAACTGTACATTTTGATGGAAATGAAATTACATGACACACTGGAGTTTGCAAAACTTGCAGGTCCGACGCTTTCACTAGACCATGATTACCATGTTTTTTCTTTGTTTATGGGATTTTTTTTTTTTTTTTTTTTTTTTTAGCTTGTTGAGTGCTGTTTATTCATGAACTAGTCTGGTCTATCCAAATTTTTGGGCACATATAATAATGGTCCAAAGTGATCTGACAATATATCACTGGAAAAGAAAAGGACAACTCAATCTAGGGGATATTGATTTAGTTAGTTTTGATGTTCATTGCATTAATTTTCCAGCCTTAGACAGAGATCATCCGCTTAAAAATATTACACATTTTGACAATTAACTCATTTCAACTTTACTGGAAACCACACAACTGCTGTAAAGTAATTCAAACATAAGTGAGTAAATCATCAAACTAACCATAAAATTACAGATCACTGTAGAGGTGATTTGTATTTTTCCAAGGTGTTCTTTACTGATATGTGCAGTACTTCCTGTGGAAGTATGATACTACCCATTGAATATTCTCATATCAGCATTCTGATGACACTGATCATATTCCTATATCCCTATTACACAATTCGGAGCAAATGTTCAGCTTTTTGGGACTCATCTCATTGACTCCCAACAAACGATCAAGGGAAAGCTCTAAATTATTGTAAAACTCAAATACAGATGTATTATTTGCTGATTTTTACTTGTATTTATAATAACATAGGCTATCACCATTATATTAGTGCACTCATTGAATGATACCCAGTTTATAAGATATTAGAAAATGTTTAGTTCGATTAACTGTTTGTTGTTGTATATGTTAATGCATGCACAGACCATCTGATGTTGATCTGTGTTCAGTGCATTTCACTGCACTTTGGGTTAGTTAACACTAGACAGCTGTTAAGATGCATACCAAAGTGACCATCAAGATGTCAACTGATCTGTTCGCCAAAGATTCACTCATGACAAACTGCTAAAGTGGAGTTCAATTAACTTAAGTCAGACGTAGATATTGTGCATTTTCAAGGTTCATTTAATCAGTGTTAAATATTTCTTTTTTCTTTCTCTGCATCTGGTCTTTCTTTTTTGGTATTTATTGTTTTGATGTTTCCATGTTCTTTTTTCTACTTTAAAACCGCTTGTATGTATAAAATACACACACTGTATACAACACGTTTCGTATAACTGATGTCTGTCATTATAAATAAACTAATTGAACAACTCGTCTCCTGTTAGCCTGTCATTAGCCATTTAGCCGCATGCTAACTGTTAGCCTGTTTGACTGCTAACGTCAACAAACTCAACCCTAACGCAACTGGCTAACGTTAGCTGCTAGCCGCTGACGTTGGAAATGAACTGTTCTATTAGCAGTCAGCTAACACCCAGGCACTGCCTCCGGTTCGAGGCACATAAAACGGTTCTCCGCGCGGACCGAGACCCAGCCGGAGGTCGGAACGGACGGAGACCCATTCAGCTCCTCGAACGGCATCAGAACACGTGATAAATTTCAGGTGTGTGCGTACCTGTGCCCAGAATGACAACGTCAAATTCAGACGGGAGATCCTCAGCAGCCATGTTGTCAATAAGGAAACACAATCACGTGACAGGGAAGGGCCCTGATCACTGATCGATCAGTGCTATTGATGAAAGTCTATTTTAAAGGAGAACGTTATTCAGATGGAGTTTATTATATTAGATGTTTGATTCGAATGCATCTTTATATTTTGTTTTACTGAACAATAAAAACAAGAATTACACTCGTGATTTGTGATTCAAAATATCTACAAAGTTAAATAAGAAGCAACACGGTCACAATAAAAGTAAGAAAATAATCAACGAAATTTAGACAATGACCAACATAATTAAAAACTATGTATATAAATTAGCAAAGTACAGATCAAAATCGGAAAAAAAAATTACATACCTGAGGGAGAAACGTGATATTGCAAGAATAAAGTCTTAATTGCATTTGTATGACATTTCTTTATAGGAATTCATAAATTGTGCGGCATTAAATAATAACAATCAAATTGCTTCAGTGACATTTTTGACAGCTCTTGTGATGTTAAGATTTTTTCAAACAATGTAATATCAGTCATATGTGCATGACTTTGTTCTTATTTTTTTTTTGTCAGATTTTTTTTTGTTTTGCTTAGAATGTCAGTGGTTCTATGGTAGAAACAGTGTTTGAGTCATGATTTTCACATTACAGAAACCTCTGATAGTCTAGCAGTTACTGTTGCACCATATATTCTTCTTCACTACTTTAGTTTGTATCATTTAATTACGGTACTTCATGCTAAACACGACAAATCCAAGGCACATCTTTGTTGTCACATGGCATCTGCTTCACACAGAAGATTGGCTGATTCCTTTATTTGCTCTGTGAAGGCTCGGGAAAATCAACCCTCTACCAAAATAATGAAATGCAACTTTTTCACCTTGTAACTTATGTATTCTTTTTGAAAGAATATGAATGAAAAATAGAATGATGTGTGCAGAATGATTGCACATGGCAAAGTGTAAAGTCTTTCCATGAACCGGAGCTTTTTTGGCACCAACTCAGTGACTATCAGTGTTTAAAATACTTCTGCATTGGCCTTGTTTTGGAGCTGAGGTCTTTGTCCCTTTTTCTGATGGATTGTGCACCTATAATTTCAGCTCTTTTATTTAATTATGGTCACTTTCGGCTTCTAAAAGCCAACCTGTTGATGGCTGTACAAACATAATATTGTAGAAATTACTCTTATTTTATTTCCAAATTACAAACTTCTAAATTTCAACAATATTATGCCTGTAACCAAATCATTGTGTTACATTATGTGTAATGCACATGTACAAGCGATAAGTCGAATCATAATATTATTTATTTATTTATCTTAAGTCAAAAAATTTTTTCTTGTTATTCTTATCTTTTTTATTGAAAGATAGTTTGTACATGTAAATATTTTCCTGATTTAATGTTTTCATTGCACTAAAACAAAGAGAAAAACTTGGAGTTGTCATTATTTATATGTTATTATTTTAATGGTAGACCATTTGAGATCGACTTGGGCTGAATGTGGCCCCTGAACTAAAATGAGTTTGACAACCCTGTCTTAAACTCAACAAGGTGTAAAGTAACAACTGGATAGTTGTTCTCTAACATAACATCAGCAGGTGTTACAAACACAGCTGAAAACATGTTGTGGTGAACAGTGTTAACAATGTACACACAAGGCCAGTGCATATAGAACGTATACACATCAACATCTGGCTTTTTTTTTTTTTTTTTTTTTTAGTCAGTAATCACATTATTGTGAATTTAAAGTGTGTTAACACCAGGTTACCTCTTATCTCTTATCTGCTTCCACAGCAGTAGTTGTGTGTTTTATACGTGTTTGGTGTATCGTGTGGATATGTGTGTGTTCATTAGTTGTCTGATCATGAGACAAAAAACAGCACCAGCTTCTTCCTCTGTGGTGCTTTTTGTGACACTGCCAGCACACATTCTGAGTGATTTTCAGCCAAAAACACAGATTGTTTTTGCTCATTTTTCTTCTCTGTTCATGTTTCAAACAGATGGTTAAAAAACATCAAACAAACTCTGCAGGATTTGAGTCTAAACTTAAACTACAATAAACAGAGTATATATTAAGTCACTCTGATCTGTTCATTTTTTTCTGTTTTATGGCTGATTTTATGAGATGTAAAGATGAGAGCTGCCATTAATTGTATTAATTATTGAATTTATTATATGAAAAATATGTGAAAGTAGTTTAAAAAAAATCACTTTTTAGAAAATATTTCACAAATGAAGTCTTTCCTTTGGGCATTTTCTCCTTTGGGGTGTGATTTTACAGAAGGTTTTTAGTTGAGCTCAGTGCTGTGACCAACTTTATTTAAAAAAAAAAAAAAAAAAACGAACAAAAAGGTTAAATAAAAATAATACATAAAAAACAAAAAACAAAATCACAAACGATGGGCAGAAATGAACAACAAATGAAAAAAAATGGACAACATTATCAACCAAATGAGTAAAGAAATGTTCTTGTGTATTTTTACACTCCCCACTGCCTCATGCATTTTTGGCATAGATTCAACATACTGCTGGAACAATTCCTCAGGGGTTTTGGGGCACATTGACACGACCATATCATACAGCTGCAGATTTGTGGGCTGCATATCCATGATGCAAGTCCCACGTTCCATCACATCCTAATGGTATTCAATTGGATTCAGATCTGCTGAGTGCAGAAGTGAAAAACCTGTTGGAGATGATGTGAGATTTATGACATGATGCATTTTATGGTCATAAAGGTATGGACATGGTCAGCAACAATACCCAGACTGTGGTGTTAACCAATGCTCATGTGGTCCTATAGTGTCCAAACTGTGCCAGCAAAATGTATTCTCCACACCATTACACCACCAGCATCTGTTGATATAAGGCAAAATGGAGCCACCATCATTTCAGTGTTAAAAGCAGAAATAAAAACTCATCAGCAGCTAAGTTTTTCTAGTCTTCTCTGCTTTGGTGAATCAGTGTAACTTGTAGACTCAGCTGAGGAACTGAATACATAATGGGCTTTGGTGCTGAAATACATCTGTTTTAAGACTCAACACGTTGTACTGTCAGACATGCTCTTGTGCAAACTGCAGTTATAAAGTGTTTATTTGACCTATTGATGAAAACAAGGTTGTTCATCCACAGAACAATCCAAAGTAGAAGGGTTTATTTGAAAGAACTGCAGAATGGGAACAATTTTTAATGTGCAAACTGTAATTTTGAAAAATAGAACATTAAAAACAAACAAATAAATAAATAAATCAGTGTGTAATGAAAATAATTATGTTTTGTTTTCAAATATTAGAAAATGACAACATTTCCTCCAACACAGAATACAGAGAATTCCAAAACATCATCTGACATTTTCAGCTTCTACAAACTAAAGGTTTCTTGACAACACAAATACAATACATAAACAAATAAAACCGTAAGTTGTTATTCACTAGATTAACTAACTCAAACCAAACTGGATAAAATAAAACTCATAGGCATTTCTAAACTCTCAAAGCCAATGTGTGTGTTCAGTGTTTGAAGAGCTTTACAAACGAACACACACCGTTCTTCCTCCATTTAATCTTTGTTGGCGTCTCTTCAGTGGTGACATTAAACGACGTTTTGTTGCTCGTTAGTGCGAGGTGTTAACGGGGGCCGTGTGCTGATTGGACGCCTCTGATCAGCCGCCAAAACAAAGACAGCTCTTAAAAAACTCAGCAAGAGACAAACCAGATGATGCTATATACAGACTGTTAAAGCACTTTAAATACTATTATTATTATTATTATTATTATTAGAGTAAGAAAAAGCTGATACATCAAAGTAAAGATGGCCTGGAAATGATTGAGGTTTACATTTGTGTTTTACCTCTGACTTTTACACATTTCAACATAAATATCTTTACCATTTACTGCAGGAAACTATGTGTGAAGTTTAGAATCAACGGTATTCAGGTATTTTAAACCCACTGATCACATGGATGATAATCACATTCAGGTGTTTCAACAGATTGATCATAGTGATGATAATCATATTCAGGTGTTTTCTGCTGACATTTAATCTGCTCTGCTGTTTAGTGTAAAGGTTAATGTGATGCTTTTAATTGAAACTGTGCTGATGTATGAGGATGAGGAGGATGAGGCGTCTGTACTGAGATTAAATCTGAATTTATTACCTGTACTGTAAAACAGCTCAACAACACTATGTAAAATTGCATAAAAAACGCAACAAAGTGAAAATGAAGTAAAACACGCAGCAAGCTGAAAACAATGAAAAGGATCCAACACGATGCAACAAGGTCAAAATGATATAAAAGAAGCATTAAAACCAAAATATGCAACAAGACAAAATGTAATTAAAGATTAAGTTTACATTACATTACAACACAAGAAAAATTTTGCATATGATGATGTATGACAAAAATGTAGTAAAGGATGCAATAAGGTAAAAATGACATACAAATATGAAAACAACAAATACCAAACAAAAGTCATGATGAGACCAAAAAGATGTAGAAAAGCAACACCTTGAAGAAATTAAACAATGTAAATGATCTAAAAGATTATCTGAGATTAAATCTGAATCTACTGTAAAACAGCTCACTATAAAAGACACCTATGCAAAAAATAACAAAAAACATGATGATAATTTAGCAAAACATACAAGGACAAAACAATATGAAAGATAGGGGGAAAATACTACAACACAAAAATATAATAAAAGATTCAACAACAGGTAAATAGCTTGTGTCAGTTACTTTTTAATTTTTTTTTTTTTTTTTTTTTTTTTACCAGTGTTTGATTATGGAGATGTTCTGTATATGAGTGGATCATACAAATGTGTGTAATCTGTAAGCCATAAAGACCCAGTGTGACTTTTGTGTTATTTCCCAAACACATTTCTCTCTCTATTTAACCTTTCATAACTGATTTATCACCATTTTATTGTAATATTATCCTCTGTGTTTTGCATTTTTTTCAATAAAAAACATCTCTTTTCCTATATTTAATTCACTGATCATCTAGATGTTCATCAAATCTCAGACTAAATTCAATGATTATTATATCAAAACAGAAAAAAATGAATAAAAAGTGAGTTGTTCACGAAAATCTATCATTAACTGAATATAAAACAACTATCTCCATCCACTGCCATTGATCCAATTCCATGGGTTTTACTGGTGAATCACTGGGTTTCCACATTCACTCCCATGGATCAGCCTCTGAACGTCCAAGTGGGTCATATTTGATGACCATGAAAAGATGACAAACTGTATTTTACACCATTCATATATATGGATTGATAGGATTAGTAGATCAGATGTTATTAAACAGTTTATATACGTAGGTAAATGGTTTTGGTCGACAGTGGATGTTTGGTTCTTTATGGGTTAAACCAGTGATTTTCAATTATTTTCTGTTACGCCCCACCCTAGCAAGAAGAAAACAATTTGCGCCCCCCCCCTATCATTTTTTTTCTATAAAATTGTTATAAATACACCTCTGCATTACATTGTATCACATTGTATCCTTATTAACATCAGAGAAAACAAAAAAGAAACAAATGTAGTTCAACTCACAACAAAGAATAACTTTGTTGTTAACTTTTTTTTTTCATGTTGTCTCTTGAGGGTTTGTTTACTGCACTTCATATAGAAAAAATCTTACACCATAGAGCTCATAGTACCTGCGTACACTCAGACAATGAGAGTGCCACTGCCAACTACTGTAGTGGATATGGAATTACACTTTATTGTATAACGGCAAAAAAAG
>JAPSES010042907.1:0-12198 GCA_029822895.1 Maxillicosta whitleyi
CTACTAAGTATTGTACCCCAAACACAATTTCGTTGCCTTGTTTGACAATGACAATAAATTCTTGAATCTTGAATCTTTCATGTCTAGTGTGCTGTCCCAACGTACTGTATGTTGCATGACTGCAGTGACTGTTTTAAGCCCAATACAGATTTCCCCTCTGGGGACAATAAAGTATACTCTACTACTCTACAATAGGGGTGGGTATTTCCAACAACCTCGCAATACGATACATATCCCGATATGATACGTTTCATGATATATATGTGCATTCCAGTACATGGTATTCAACACAATATGCATCCTACATCCACAGTTAATACTAGGGGTGGGTATTGCTAACAACCTCGCGATGCGATACATATCCCAATACAGGGGTCTCGATACGATACGCATCACGATTTATGTGCATTCCAGTACATTGTAATCAATGCGATAAGCATCCTGATATTTTAGGCATATATTTTTTTTTGAACAGACACATGTATACCCCAAAAATATTTTTTTATTTTGCTGTACAGCAACAATTCCACTGTAGTTCATGTAAAATACTGCATTAAGAACTTGGCTGTAGTGCACAAATAAAGATGGCTTTGATAAACTTAAAACATGCAAAGTTAGATGCCGTTTCACAAACTTGATAAACTAATTATTTGTTTTATGTGAAATATCGATACTGACACCTCTGAGGCCCGCGACAATATATCCTCATATCGATATTTTGAACATACCCCTATATGACCCTGGAACTAAAAGTGTTAGAGGAAAAAAACAGTCTTGGAGCCCCTGAGTTCCACAACTGCAGATTTGGTAGAAATAACTGGATCTATGATGGGACTGAAACTTTAGTTGACTGTCATAGAAGTAACTGCTGCCATGTGATTTTCTCAGACATGTTTTCTAGTACAGAGTACAAACCTAACAATAGTGTACTTCTATACAGACAGTGCACCTAATGAAGAACAGACATTCTGTTACAGCCATTGTAAACAAAAATAGCATGTGACAGATTTGTCAAAAATAATCCAAAAGTCTATTGTTAAAATATTGCAAAGAAGCTGATAATGATGAAACATGTGCAGGGGTATTGGCCAATATTAGCCTTGTTGACAGACTCTGGCACAGCAAATGAGACAGTACTGGTCAATGTTCACGTAATGCGCTGTTTTAAAGCTTGTTTGAGTTTGATTGAATTCATGCTCAAAGACAGTGTGATGAAAGATCAGCCCTAGTACAGGCCGTCAGCCCAGAACACTAAGTGCATCTGTGATACTGAAGGGCCAGATCCAGCAGTGACGTGGGGACACACTTACTGTTCAATCCGCTCTGTGTTTTTAACTAAATAACTCTTCTTCATGTACAATTCAGGTATGAACAGGTCTGTTAAGTACTTTCACATGACTCATGTTACAATTTACAGGAATTAAATTCAATTTTGGCACTGAATGAATGATTGAATGTATGAAAATTTTGGTGTAAAAACACTTAAATTACTGTTTTGTGACACAGGGACTCAAAATAATCAAAAAATGTTTTCACTTTACGCAAATGTGCAAAACATGCTCATGTTCTCGATACTAAAATGAAACATATGGCTTTAGCTATGATGTTAAACTACAACTGTGACTAATATTGGATAAAAATGTTAAAGTAAGTTTTTATGAGCACAAACATACTGTGACACAGGACAGCAGTTTGTCACTTTGTTCAGTAGTCAAAATAAAAGATTTGACTGGAACTAAAACGCCTCAAATATGCTAATAAACATTTATTTATACATATTACAACTGAAGTGATATATACAACTAATAGCACGAGTATATTTTACCAACAATTGGATTGTACAGAACATTTCTATATTCTTGTACTGTTCAATAATTAGTTTCTACAGATTCATACTGAAAATATAATTTATATAAGAACAAATATTATAAGTTAATAGTGCCTTTACATATTTTAGTCATTTTTAGGTTTCGTTTTATAGATTATATCATATCTTTCTATCTATATGTAAGTTTCTAAGTCATACTGACATTTTGTAAACAGTTCTTTAGATTAAAAAAAAAAAATGAACCTAGTGAGAAATGATAGGTGAAACTTCCGTTTTTGACACCGATGTTCGCCTTCGCTTGATCTGGCCCTGATACAGAGACATGACGTAGATATAGTGATAGAAATGTGACATTTCTGCTTCATCCAGCTGTGTTCATGCAGGTGAACAGAGATGATTATCAAAATTATCCACAATAATTGCATTTAGTTCCAATTATGCACTTGTGTAATAACAGATGAACATAACTAAATCTTTTCTCTCTAATAAATTACGTAAATAAGCTGTACTCTATCCCCTGATTCCTATCTGTCTGTTAATAATACATTTTAGATCATTTTTTAAGCTAACCATATATAATTTTGATTAAATTAAAATAACACAAAAATTATGGACACCCAAGAAGAGCCCAGACAACTCAACAGTCATAGTTCTATGGTAATATTCTGGCCTGTTCTTGTCCGTCCAGCTACACCCTGGTTCTGATACACAAGGCTGTGAAGGAATCTGCACCATCATGGCCCAAGGCAGTGGTTCAGACCTCAATGCCAACCCAGTCTGTTTTCTTTTTTCTTTTTTTTTCAGTGCAGACTGCTAAGCTTAAGTACTCGTTCTTTTAACTTTTGTCAGCTCTTTTCTATCCTATTGTTGAGTTACTTTGGAATCCCCTAAAAAAAAATAAAAGCAGTTTTCCATTTTCTATCTACTTCAGTTCATCACTGTGGACGAGAAAAACTAAAATATGCTTGTGGACTCGATCATGGCTTGGCACCACTAACGTACAACTGAAAAACTCTCTGGTCATCTTGGGTCTGGTTGTGACAGTTCACCCAGTGGTGCAGCCACGTGGAGCCACATGAGACATGCAGAGGTCACCTCAGCTTCACAAAGAGCTGAGTACGACAAGCTCACTTTTCCTAATTCTGCAGCACAAAAACCATACGTATGCTAACACAAACAAACACAGAGAAAGACCTGGTCATGAAGACGGAAACTGGTTTGCAGATGCAGCAAAAAAAAAAAGAGAGAGAGAAAAGGCAGAAATCCACAGATTCCTCTAGATCCCTCTCACACACCCTCACTTCTCCACAAGAGCTTTCACAGCAGGTTCTGTATCTTTATATGGACATATTCAGAGCAAACTACCAGTCTAGGCAGAAGAGACGCCACAGTTGGGAAAGCATCAGAGGCTTGTATAGTTTAGTCCCAACCAGAGGCTCAGAAGACGAGGCAGGCCACCCAAACTCAACCTCTCCTTTCCCTCAGTGTACGGTTCACTCTGCCTGTTTCTTCAGAACCATCTTCCTCTTTTCCACCCCCATCAAACCACCTACTTTTTGTTTTTTTGCCTCTACAAACCTGCTTGTAATCAAACCTCACTTCTACCATAATTCAAGTCTAAAATCGGTGCAGTTTCACCTCTACAGATACACATTGATTATTGGTTGAACCGAACAGTTAAAAAAATGATGAACTTGTCATAATTGTCTGTTTTATATGGGAGGTTCTGTGTTACTTGGAAGGGGTCAAAGGTACGAACAGAGCTACATTTACAGCAGCTATCCTGTTAGTTTGGGGATATACGTACTATGCAGACCTTAAATTTAACAATGAATATAAATCCTGCATGTGAAGAATTGTATTATAATTACCTCTGCCAAGGTTATGTTTTTGCCAAGGTTTGTTAGTTAGTTTATTAGTTAGCAAGATAACTCAAAAAGTTATGAACAGATTTTAATGAAATTTTCAGGAAATGGTCGCTCTGAGAAAAGGGACAGATGATTACATTTTGGAAGTGATCCGGATCACTGTTTGGATCCAGGAATTTTTTTAAATTATTATTATTATTATTGACTTTGTTGTAGTACTAACAAATGTCCACCAGATGGCAGTGGAAATCCTGTTTTCTCATACTGTGGCTTTAAATATGTGACCTGAAAATATTAATTGATACATTTGACAGAATGAAATTAAATTAGTTAAACCTGAACAATATTGAGACATAAATGTGACTTTAAGCTGTTTGAACTCATGTTTTCTGTGTAAAATTGAACTGAATATGAAGGAAGGTCTACTGAAAAAGTAGGCTAGTATGCCAACGGATATGACGTATCTTCAATAGTTATGGAGCTAGATCCTGAAGAAAACCACCATTACAGAAATGTGGATTTGTTAATTTCTTTGTTAGCAGCATGTAATTCACATTTCTTTGGGTATGTTTACAGTGTCAAGAATCTAATAAAATAGATCAAAAACAAATGTGACAGTAATATTATGGGGTGTCAGTCACAATATGTGGGGGAACTGTGCTGCTTGGCGGAGGTTTGCGCTCTATGAGTGCTTTTCTAGTTTATGTTATGATGGAAATATATCAAAAGCTTTAGATGTGAATGGAGAGCGATGAGTGTCCTGTTACATATTACCACACTGAGGACAAGTACCCGTGCCCACATATCCCTTATATCACTCATATTGGTACATTAGAGTAAAAATATGGCCTGTTGTCTTTCCAGTCTGTTGCAGACAGTGACTGGAATCTGTTGTTTCAGTCTGAGCTTGGATATGGCAACTTAAGGGCATTTTTAAGAATAACTGCCGATGCCCGTCTTCAGATTAATGCTTTTAAAGGCCTAGTTAAAGTCATCTTTAAATGACAGATTTGGGACTCTTATTTTAATTCCCTTCCCTGTGCAAGTGTTTTCTGAACTTAAACAGGCTGACATTGTAGGAAAAAGAAACTGTTGTTAATGTCAAGACCCAACGGAAGGCAATCAAAGAACCTGCCACTGCAGCGGAGCAGAGCAGTCACTGGATGTGGCTGAAACGCAGCGACGCAACATGGGTCGTCAAGTGACCGTGCAGTGCCACCGCTCGACACACACCCAGGTCTGATCAGCCTGTGGTGGGCCAACCCCAGTGGAGGGTGTATTGTGACAAGTGGCCGAAACACCTAATGAAGTTGGGGCACACAACTGATGATGTATCACGCTGGTGAGGACCACCATAAGGACCTCAATTTCTGTGCTGATTAATCTACTTGGGGATCTATAACAGCTAGTCCAATTAAGAATTAAAAAGATGAATGAATAAAACCTCATCTTTAAAAGGCAATACACTGAAGTGAAATCTACACAATCAAGTGAATTTTATGATGCACAGTTGATCGTTATAATAGTTTTCTGAAATGTAGCCTGGGACCTGAATGTTTAACTATTTGAATAGTCATTCAGGTTTTTAATATTCAAACTGTTCTACGGTTTACAGAAAGAAAAAAAAAATATCCTGCTGAAATATGAGAGAGTCAAAAGGTTCTTGGACAAATGTAATAAAACATTTATCTACCAAAATAACTAAATTATGTTTCTACACAAGCTCCATTGTGGTCGAAAGGGCTGTCCCTGGTCTAAACACTATGTTTCCAAGGGTAGATATTTTCTTTGTAGAAATGTTGGGTCTTGTAGAATGTTCATTCTGTCTTTCTTTTTCTTATTACTTTAAGCTTTCATTTATCTCAGACAGGTTAGAATATCTTTTTACCTGAAATGTTTCGGCGTGAAACGTGTCAGGTAATGTCAAGTAATGTTGGGTCTGTCTTTGATGTTTGTCGGACACCTTTTCGACTCCTTCACAATATTGTAGTGTTTCCCGCAGCACTTTCTAACCAAGGTGGCCGCCTTAGCAAAGTCACCCCACCACCTTGCCAACATTCCAGAAAGAAAAACAAGTCTGTCCTACGCCATCAGTACGCTATCGGTCCGCTATCCTTGCACTGTAGTGCCACAACGGTCCGCTATCTGTGCAACGCATCCACCCCGCCACATTTTTGCCAATAGACACCCCTAGTAGCAGTATTGCAATGGTACATCCTTATGGTTAAGATGATGAAAACTCTCCACATGTTAATGGAACATGAATCTATATTATTAAAGCCAATTAGCCTCTGTATGTGTGTATAAATGTGTATGTGTGTCTGCTTTATAACCAAAAAACTGGAGAGAGCTAGACTTTGCCTTTTGGAGTGCTTATAAATTTTGGGTCAAGGATCAGATAGGCGAAAACAGCTTATTGATAAAGCCAATACTTTTTGATTTATTAGTCAATATTTAAATTGATTTGGTAGTATTACTACACTACTAATCTGTGTGTTACACCGGTAAACTTAGCTGAGCCCCCCCATTTTATCAACTCTACTGCGTCTAGAACTCCTGGATTACCACAGGTCGACACGCTAGTTGCACATAATGCAACAAGTCGTGTTTGCAAAGGTGTCGATCACCACGATACGCTCCAGCATTCCAGCAACCCGCATGAAGACTAAGTGATTCAGGAAATGAATGAATGGAGATTCTCCAAAATTACAGATAGAACAGAATTATTTTAAGATGAGATCAGATGAGACTTCACAGCTAACAGGAGCAACATACAACATTAGCAAGTGCAGGGAAAAAGACAGGAAGAAAAACCACAAATGAGTGAAAAATATAAAGAGAAAAATAAGTAAATCTGGCATTTATGTAAATATTTATCTAAATATAGACCTAGAATTAAAATCAAATGTTATATACATAATATCTGTACTTCGAATATTAACCTGTATGAAGCTTGTAACACATGTTACAGCAGCAGGGTTCTACCTAGTGCAAAGCACCGTCACAGCTCATTAGGCTATAATTTTGGACCGCTAGGCTAATTTTCTCCCACTACGTTAAATTTTCAATACAGTGCAACAACATTTTGACTGTATTCATTTGAAAACTACACCACGGTCAGCCACGTAGATTCAGTCTTTGGTGGCGGACGTAAAAATTCAGACAAGAAAACACACAACGAGGTTAATCTTAGCTAGAACCCTGAGCAGTGTTATGATTTGTTGGACTGTGCGTTTCCTAAGTTTGGGATAGGATTCATGGACATATTGTTGCAGCTGTAGTGTTTAAGAATGATGATGTTTTGACAAAAGTATGACCAGTATTTAAGTGTTTGTTTAACTAAACTGCTAAAGCTCTTCACAGGCAGGTAAAAAGAAAAATGGACCTGTGAGAAGCTACTTTCTTTGATGAGTGAGACAGCGGTGATTCACACAAAAAATACTAAACATTCTTACACACACAGCTAATGTTTTACAGCCAGTGGTCTAAGTAGAAGTGTAGTGGTGGATTAGATAATGAAATGTGCTCTGTGTTATACGGTGCAGGTGGTATTCCCTCGGCTAAAGAGCTGGAAGGTCTCCTAAGGATGAGTTTAGGGGGACTCTGTATGACTCCGTGGCTCAGCGGAGTGTACAGTGAAGGAGTGCCATGACTGCTCTCTGACCAGACAGGATCTTTCACTGTGCAAAGCAGGTCAGGCGACATTGGAGTTTCCCCTTCAGACAGAGTACGTCTTTGAGCGCGCAACATAAATAGCAATTGTCAAGACACAGCAGTGGAACGTTAACCTTCTCACTGAGTACAGAGCCGTACAGATGGGAGGGGCGAGAATGGGATGTGAGGAACACACTATGAAAAATAGTAGGAGTACATTCTGTCTGCTTTCCTTTCTACACTTAAGTGGAACAAGTTAAAAACTGATACGCAAAGAAGTGAAAGGAGTGGGCATGGAACAGATCCAATTTATTTATAGTTAATTAAATGTGTATTTATTCATTTGTATTTGAATTTTCCAGATAAACAAACACTCACCAGCTTCATGTCTTACAGGCACGATCGACTCAATTCAACAGATGCCATTGTTCCTCTACCTAACTGGAAAACCCAGCAGAAGCTACTGTACATTCGCTGAAGCTACTCCTGAGGGGTAATGCTTGTTCCCATGGCAACCCCTGTACTGGACTCATAAATACATGGCAGAAAAGACCAGCTGATAGGCCCAGCTGATGGGCTGTCCCCACAGAGCCCAGCAAAACATGCAACTTTAGCTTGCACTTCTTAATCCCACAAAGTCCTTAGCTGTGGGAATTGAACAGGACTAAAACAACTTAAAAAAAAAACTAGATTCTCAAACATTTTATAGTTAATGCATTCCCTGTTATTCACATACAGTTTATCAAACGTGAAAACAGACCTAGTGCATGGCAGTTAAGCCATTTCAAAATCGCATTGCAATACATTTTATGTTAATGGGCTTTGGTACCTTTAAGTAAAAATGTCCAAACAGCCGATCAAACAGAAGAAATACGTACAACACCTGTGAGATGTCACAAGCAGAGGGTGGTTATGCAGCACACCAGCAGGTACATGTTTGTTCTGAAGTAGTATTTGCTAATAAAACTCTGCCAAGTCAGATTTTCTGCATTTTCGTCTCTTTTACAGAAATGATTACAGTTCCTGCTGCTGTTTGTGTTCCACACACCAGAAAGACACTAGACTGGTACATTCAGGGAACCTCGTAAACTCCAAAATACCCCCATGCTATGAAGAAAAAGTTGGCAGCTTACTGTTGTAAACAGATGAAATGTTGCAATCAAGTAAATTCATGTTCTGTACTAATGTGAGAATCAAACTAGTCACATTAATATTCTCAAGGTTAGTCAATGAGCTCTTTTTATTCTGCTTCATAAGGATATTCCCCAAACTCGTAGCATTATCAAGTTATATATTATATAACTACATAGGGCTGACCATAATGGAATATTATGGGATTTCTTTCTACAGGCCTGAGCCTTATTTATGCTACTGCACTTAAACTTTGTTCTTACGTGAAGTTCCTTTACAGGCCATTTTAGAACCACGTACGCACGAACCAAAAACACTGCGTCCATGTTTCTTTTAATGAAATTCAATAGAACCCTTTCATTTGATGATTCTTTCCAGGAAAATTACCCACATCTTTAATACACTATCTTAAAGTTAATAATTTAGGGTTTCTGTAAAAAAAAAACAAAAAAAACTATAAGGTCAACTCTTGACCAAATACTGTAAAAGCTGTTTCCAAGTGAGTTCCTTGACAAAAACTAATATATTATCTAATAACTATGTTCAAGTTATGTCTCCATATTAAAAAGCACATCTGCATTCATTCTGTCTCATTTACCATCTCATGTTCCTCTGGGTCTACATCCAACGTCCAGGTCAAAAGACTCAAAGTGAATTTAATCATAAGATGTTCACATACACAAACTCCTCCTGTCCTAACAGTCTGGTTGTTTTAACAGGAGGGCACCACACATAGTCTTTCATTTCATTTTCCTATGGTTCAGACTAAATCGCCTGCCATGGTATGCATTTTACACCATTGACTTTTGCACTTTATTTGCATTACTCTGAAAAATATACGTCAAAATTATGACACACAGCGAAGAAAGCAAAACTAACCTCCAAACTACAATTTACACTAAGTGTGTGTGTGTGTGTGTGTGTGTGTGTGTGTGTACCAGCCTGTTTGTGAACCAATGAGGAGACCACAGGTACAAGGGAGAATCAACACAACTCAACAAAAGTGGCTTGGCTACGAAGCTACAGTGAAGTGCCCATGAAAAGTGCTTGTGAATCTCTCAGTTGTCAGTTTACTTGCTCCGACGTGTCGCGAGCTAGCAACTTTTAGCTACATTTGCCACACTCGTGCTATTTATTGCTTATTAACCATGTTATTAATGCACTGTTTAATACTTTTTAAGATGATACGTGGTTAAATATTGTGTTTTCAGAATAACTGTAGTTAAGTCATGTATAGATAAGCCATAGTTATTTACTCTCATTATAGAGGCATCAACGAGCGACGCAGCAGAGGATGATCACATGACCGGACACTGCGACACAGGAACACAGGGGGAAGATCGGTCCATGTCAGACCACAGCAATGACACAAACAGGCAACTAATAACCTCTTCACCAACCCATGCTGTGTGACCAGGCAGCCCAGTGATCCCACCAACAACCAATTCATGTCCAGCTTTACTGGATACAGGAACTGGATAACCGGAAGTTCTAACACAAAGTGGAAGAAATTTCACCGTTAAAACGGGCGGGGCGGAATACGGTCATTAACCGTTACTGTTGTTTGTCATTTATTAGTTAAGTAATCATCATTGTTCAGTAGTTATGAGGCCAGCTCTGTGTGGCGTTTAGGAACAGGACCTGGTCTGTTCTTCCTTTGAATCTGCTCAGATACTTCATACTGGCTCTGACAACTTCAGGACCGGTCACTTTGAAGAACAAAAAAAAAGCATAATATATCCATGAGAAGCAGACTGATAGAAAAGCACACGCAAACAGAAGTGAAAATTAATTACCATGGTAACGGAGACAATGAGGCTGTCTGTTACTTAGTAAAATTAAGACGTCAATATTAAAACATAATTTTTCTTTTTTTTTTTTTTTTTTACAATTACTAATGACATTGCAAATATAGTCTTCATCTAATCTTTTCAGTTAATCTGCCTTCAATAAAAAAGTTATGAGAAAAGTTTCAAATAGGACTCTGTGGGAAACCCTCATAATCACACTTGGTTATTAGGACATATATAATAGATGTTAGATTAAGCATATTATTATATTATATAATCGCAATACACAAAACACACCAGGGCAAGTATCAATGCTGAGAAACTACGATGTTCAAAACCTGCTTTCCAGTTAGCGTGTTAGGATTCTTAGAAGGGCAAAGATGGAGGCACTGTATTAGTCACACAGTTAAATAACCATTAATTTACAAAGAACTGGAAAAAAGGGGTTAAATAGTTGTTGTTTTTTTAAAGACCCTTTCAATGGTAACAGGACACGAGAAGCATTAACGGACACTTCAGCACCAGTTTACATGAGGAGTAATAACGTGAAGCAGAGTTTGGCATTCAGTAATGACAGGGAAAGAACAAAAGGAAGCACGAAGGAAAAGCAGGTGTCTGACACTCTGGAGGAGAAAAGCACTCGGAGTAAATTATTCCTTAAAGACCTCCTCCAGTACATCAAACAGGAAGCTGTTTCCACTTCAGTACAGTGTGCACATTATTCAGACTGGAAGCAGACACTTTACTTTATGTTGCTAGTATTAATAACAGGACCAGGAATGGAGACTTCTTCTAAACGTAGCTGATGTTTCAATAACATCAGCAGAATTCCCGAAAAATAAACAAAAATGAAAAAGGTTAAATGTACAAATGCAGGTAAAGTGGAATTACGTGGAACGCTGCGATGGAAAGATCCTACATTTTTTGAATGAGTATCGTGACAATAACTGACACTAGGGCCAAATAAAAAATTTTAAAAATCACTTTGATCAATTTCATTTTAATTTTGCGTTATTGATTAATGAGAGACTGATTTTTCAGAACGAGTGCAAGTCCCTGACCCGGGTACTGCCAGCGCCGAGGTGCAGTCGGCTCCATACAGGCCCCTGGGGGAGACAGGGTGACTAGATTATCCTCACAATGGTTCTGAGATGTGGTGCGGGAGGGGCGCGGAGGAAAGGTGGGGAAAAAACCTCCACAGGAGGTCCTCCTAGACTGGAGGAGGAGGAGCTGGCTGCCTGAACCATCTGGTCGGCAGAGGCTTTCCAACTCAGGTCGCAGAAACCGGTTCTTCTACGAATATTAACTTGAATCCACACTCAGCCACAGGTGAGTTGGACTTACAGGAAGAGTGAAAGGTCTTCAGGTTCACTTTCACTGATACAACAATCATGGACCACTTCTTCCATGGTTCTTCTCAGGGCCCCTCTACAGATGCATTTATTTTATGGAATTTCTCTGCAGAATGTAATTACTTCTACTCCATAAACGTCATTGCTTGTACTGCACAGGTGTCAAACATGCAGCCCAGGGGCCACATCCGACCCGCCAAAGGGCCTGATCCAGCCCCTGGGATGAATTTGTGACAGGTAAAATTTTATCAACAATAATTTTAGTTCAGGTTTCACATTTAGACCAATTCAGTGTCATAATAACCTATAAATAGTCACAAATCCAAATTTTTGTCTTTATAAAACGTAAGTTTTTCATGTTTCATGTATTTAGACTAAAATGAAGTAGAATTTAGCAAAAAATTTGAATTACCTGAAATGTCTTAACAGTATGTGCAATTTTAATAATATTCCACCTGTTACTAAATATTTTGTGTATCTGTCGATCTAATGTGATCTGTCAGTTATAATGTACTAAAATAAAGCCTAATAGTGATTATAGCGTTGATATTATTCACATTGTTTGAAAGGATAAT
>JAPSES010042956.1:1631-12196 GCA_029822895.1 Maxillicosta whitleyi
ACACAGGTAAACACACACAAACCGACAAAGGCCACGCCCATGACCCTGCCCTTTACACAGGTAAACACACACAAACCAACAAAGGCCACGCCCATGACCCCGCCCTTTACACAGGTAAACACACACAAACCGATGAAGGCCACACCCATGACCCCGCCCTTTACACAGGTAAACACACACAAACCAACAAAGGCCACGCCCATGACCCCGCCCTTTACACAGGTAAACACACACAAACCGATGAAGGCCACACCCATGACCCCGCCCTTTAC
This sequence comes from Maxillicosta whitleyi, assembly GCA_029822895.1. Classification (NCBI taxonomy): domain Eukaryota; kingdom Metazoa; phylum Chordata; class Actinopteri; order Perciformes; family Neosebastidae; genus Maxillicosta; species Maxillicosta whitleyi. The sequence goes on from JAPSES010042956.1 coordinate 1,904, forward strand.
ACAGGTAAACACACAAACCAACAAAGGCCACGCCCATGACTCCGCCCTTCACACATGTAAACACACACAAACGGACATACGGTTTCTTTGGTCTTGTATCAGTGTGGTTTTCAGCTAGAGTTGGACAAACGGGTCCAACAGAACCAGATGAATGTCATACAGTGTATATGATAATCACCTGTGATGAATAGTATTAGTGTGTTCTGTTTTATGTTCTATTTGATCTGATTATCTTAATGTGAGTCTGTTTACACGACCATACAAATGCGATCACTATTAGTTATCATATAATTGTACTAGTCAGACGTGATGTGTTCACATACACTTCAGAAATATAATAATAATAATAATACAAACCCTGGTTTCGACGCTTCAGTCCATTATGTGATTTCTTTTGGAGTTTGTACGTATGTAGTGACGGTAAAATAACTCTTACTGTTTTGACTACATAATTTCTGTGTTTTTTTGTTTTACCATTTTAATTGTTTCCACACGTGCAGACGTAACGGAACTAAACAAGTAGAGCCAGGTACAACAAACCCCGCCCCTTTATGAAATGTGAACTTTGACCTACTTTTCTTTAAATGTAGTCATATCTGTTCTGGGTCACTGGTAATCTATAAACTACCTTTGGCCTGAATTCAACTAATAGTTTTGCTGCTAAAGTGTAAACAAACAAAGAACCAAAAACAACACCCCTTGCCTCTTCTTTGGGGGTGGGGGGTGGGGGGGTTAATAAATCAGATTAACCTGTAGATGTGCATGAGGACAACAGAGTATTGGGAACAAAACCAGGGGTTAATCAGATTGTACTGGTCACATGATCACTTGGGTTATCTGTTGACTCCATAAACAGTGTCAGTGTAAAGGCGTTCGGTACCAGAGGCTGTGTTTGTACTTCCTGTCAGGTGACTCCTCCTGCAGATCGAGAGCCCATCAGGACGGCGGCTCCTCCCACTCCTGTAGCTGTTCTCAAACTGCCCACGCCCAGCGTTCAGAAGGCCTTCAGCCTGCAGGTACCCCACAGACACATGAATGAGCCCCCTCCCACCTGCAGTGTGTTACACCCACCCAGATTTATTTAGGTTGTTTAAAGTGTCAGAAAATGCCTTTATTTATTTATTTATTGCCAATTCTTTTGCACTTTTTTGGGGGGAAAAACTTAACTTCCAGTATCTGTCTATTAAATATCATTGTTATCTGTAATTAATATTTAAAACAGTGTGTTACAGTAAAACAAAAGTTTATAAATGAATTGAATTTATATGATGTTTATTATAAAAACAGCTGTGAATGTTCATAACTAAATTTTATGTGTTTATATAAATAACCCTTCCTGTCTTTTCCATGTGTTCATATATTGTATTTGTTCTAGATCATTGTGTCTATGTGGTTCTGGTTCTATTTGGTTCTTTATTGTCATTTGGATCCAGTTGATAGTCTGTGTTCACTTTGTGTCTAGTTTTAGACGTTTCACTGACACAAACATCCATCATGTGACTCAAACACACGTGGATCTCTGTATGAACTGGACACATCTGATAGAGATTTACACATAAATACAAATATTAATGAATTATAAAACCAAAAAAATACAGAGAAAAATGGGGGGGGGGGGGGCTTGACAAAAACACACCAGTAGAACCTTCCACAACAGCACTGTCACTATTATTTACATAAACTCACCACTAAAACTCTGCTAAAGCTCCACCCACTTCCACCCCTCCCCCTCAGCCAATGACAGACGTCTACCCGAATGTGTTCTAGACCAATAGAAAGCTCTGAATTGAAAGGGTTAATGTTGCGTAACTCCTGCTGTCTGTTCGTAGGTGAGCATGGAGCCGTCGGTGTTCCTGGAGGTGGAGAACGAGGTGTCGGTGGTGGCCGGGTCCAAACTCAGCCAGCTGCGATGTTCCAAAGACGGACGGGACTGGGACACGCTGCTGCCCTGCTCCGTGGTCACCGCCGCCGGGAGCAGGTGGGATGGCGCCCCACGGGGGTCACACGCACAGAACATTCTAGATCTCACAGAAATGTTTTTATTTTTTTTAAGTCGGCGTATCATCGGACTGAGGCGTTGCAGACTCCCATCAGCCCCTGCTCCACCAGAAACGCACTAACTTTTATCCCCAGGAACCCTTTTATGTGACGGACGAACCCACGCTCATGTGTGGGTTTGGTTTTCCATCTTAAAGCTCCTGGAAATGTGTTGAAATGAGGTTCAGTCGTTTCCTGGCGCTGCCTTCAGGTGCTGTCAGGATAGACGCTTGTGAATTTGAAATTACGAGTGCGTTGTTATTGTAGGAAAATGAAAAATGTCTGAAACACGATTGATGGTCACCTGATACGTGGTGTAACTGTTTTGGACCAGCACTTTTATTTGATTTATTTCTTTCCTTTGTACAGTGTGTATATTATAAATGTGTCAATCATCCGCTAACAGTAAAACATTAATAAAACCATTGTTTAACGTTGGCCATGAATCCCTCGTTGCTCTCCAACCATGTTGAAAAGGTCAAAGGTTATTTTGATCTCTGTTCTTTGTGGCGACGTTCACATGCGATTTCCAGTTCATAACTAGCATTTTCCATAATTCCCACAGCACATGAAGGCAGCATAAGTCCTATTGAATTTCTTTTGGGCGTATTTGCTGAATATGTTCAATGTGGTCCAGGTTCTGTTTTAACTGTTTCCTGAATGCACTCTTGAACGTATTTGATGGACAGGAAAAGGGGCGGAGTCAGTGGATATAACGGTTCTTGTGTCCTGTCCGTCCTGCGTCTGTCCTGCGTCTGTGTGTCGTCCACACGGATCCGCTCTCTCACCTCTGGCTTTGTGTTTGCTTCTGCAGTGAAGTCCTGGCCGTCGCCTGTGACGACAGGATGTTGTCGGTCTTCTCTTCCTGTGGGCGTCGGCTCCTTCCTGCCATCCAGCTGTCTTCGCCGGTGTCAGCCCTGCACTGCTCCGCCCACTTCGTCATGGCTCTTACTGCCGGGGCGACGCTGTCCGTCTGGTCAGGACTCTTGGCCTTTTCCATCTACATTAGATTAAATTAAGTTAGATTGCATTAAATTAGATTAAATCAGATTTTACTGATTCCATAACGGTGAAATTCACCAGTGAAAGCGGCGAAAAAAGTGTGCAGCACAAATGTAGATGAACAGGCTTTTCTTTAGATTTACAGCAGTGACTCCAACAGCTCATCACTGGTTCTGTGTCTTATGTAAGAGTCCGTTCAGACTGAACCAAATCCAATGTTTGACTTTGTCCATATATGGTCTGTATCCGATCCGTTGTTTATTGGATCCCCTTTGGTCCCAGTTAAAAAGACGTCAAATATGTATATAGACTATATGTATACATATGTATATATACATCATTCCCAATAAATACAGAGATAAAACATTAGTGATAAATCACAGTGAACACATTCATTAAGTACAAGTGTCACATGTTTTACATCATACATGTTACTGTTGTTTTAAATACATGTGAATTAGGTGAGTATCTCAGCCTTTTTGGCAAATGATCCTGAAGAAAACAGAACGATTAGAACAATTAATGATCAAATCAGCTCTAATAGAACACAGTGTGAACAGCACGAATCCGACCCAGACCACTTTCATATGTGGTCCTAAATCTGATCCAGACCACTTTCATATGTGGTCCTAAATCTGATCCAGACCACTTTCATATGTTTTTTTGTTTCCACAGGGACGTCCAAAGACAGAAAGCCCTGGTGAAGAATGAGTCCCTCCTGACCATCTTATCTGGTGAGAGACCTGAAACCTGTTTACATACTGAACAGAACCCAAACATGTTTCCTCTGACATCAGGTTCTATCTGTTGGTCTAGAACACATTAGAGTAGAGGCTTAGAGCAGCAGAGTGCAGTCGGTGAGAGAGACACAGAAGATTTCTATGACTTTTATCAGTGTTTTAAGGAGGTTTTAGTGTTGAATTGTGTAAATAATTGTATATAATAGTGATAGTGCTGTTGTGGAGTGTTCTACTGGTGTGGTTTTGTCATGTTTTACTGTTTTTCTCTGTATTGTGGTTTGTATGGTTCATTGATAGTTGAATTTATGTGTAAATATTCTGTGTATCTCTATATACATCAGTCTAAAGAAAATCAATGATCATTAATGGACACATACGGAAAGTTAAGTTCTTCAGAAAAAGATATTTTCTGACCCTTTTCTTATATTTAAGGGTCCATAAAGGGTTCAACCCTTCACGTACATCAGTGTGTGGGTGGAAATTGTGTTCTCGTTTCTAAATGTTTTTTTTTAACTATATTTTTATTAAACATAGAATGACAACATAAACCATCACAGAACACGTACAGCAGTGCAAAAGACAAATAAGTAAATAATGTTTCTGGGTCACTGGTTCATCCTTTTTATTGTCACCATTTCCTGGCAGTGTTCAACAGTCTGTAACGCACAGGTGTCAAACATGTGGCCCGGGGGCCAAATCCGGCCCCTGGATGAATTTGTGAAATGCACAAGTTACAAATGTTAAAATCATTTTAGGTAAAAATGCATCTGAAGAGGGTCCGACCTGTAAAATAACATCATAATAACCTATAAGTCATGAAAAAGAAAAAAGAAGTAAAATTACACAGAAATATTTTCATTTACACACTAGCCTTTTTTCAAGTATATGGAATTGTACCAATATTCTGTCTATTCCTAGTTTTTTCATAGTTTCATAGTTTCTGTGTATTTGTAGAGCTACTATGATCTATAAGTTGTGATGCATATGTATAAATGATACACTAAGGTGTAATATTGTTAAAATTGCATTCATTTTTCAGGTTGTTTATATTTGTACAGTTTGTAGATTTATATCATATTAGGCTGAATGTGGCCCCTGAACTAAGATGAGTCTGACCCCCCAGCTGTGACGGCTCCTGTTGGTCTGTGGTGAACACGTTCCATCTAAAACAAAATCTGTTTTTTGTGCAGGTGCAGAAACCACAGTGTCTCAGTCTCTGTTGACTCAACAGGGCGTCCCCGTCATCGGTCTGTCCAATGGGAAGTCCTACTGTTTTAGCTCCGCCCTGGAGACCTGGTGAGAAACCATTTGTAATGTTTAATGACTGTCGTCAAAACGTAACTGTTGTGGGTTTTTTTTGCAAATCGCAGCTGCACAGTTCACTTCCTAAAACTATGATCAGAATTTTTTATTTATCCCATTTAACTGTTTTATGGTCAGTCTGCACAAGTTTAAGAAAAACAAGCAGGAAATAAGTGATTTATACAATAAATGGACGCACAAATGTGACGGTATCTCCTAACCATGACCATAATTAATTATAATAATCTCATATTTTTATGTATTGTTCTATAACTAGACGTTCCCTTATTCAGATCATGTTCTATATTTTGTTCTATATTGTTCCAGTAACAGTGGCTTTAAACGTTTATTCTACTATTATTTAATCTAACAGACTTAAAGTGCGTTAAATGTCCTCGTGTGCTTTGAAGGTGGAATAATAACGCGTGTGTGTCCGTCTCAGGACTCTGATCGCAGATAAAGGAGACTCTCTCGTCCAATGTGCCGACTTCAGGAGCTGCCTCACTTCCCACGATGCACCTGTCTCCTCGGGGCCGCTGGCCGTCATGCAGGGACGCAACCTGAAGTAGGGCGTTGACCTTTGACCTCTGTACCAGGTAAAGCAGCCGGGTTGAGTTGTGTTAATGACGTCGTGGTGTTTGTGTCCCGCAGCGCTGGGCGGCTGGCGTCGCGTCTGTCCTCCACCCCCCACCACCTGCAGCAGAGCATGACGCTGGCCTTCCTGGAGAACCAGCTGGCCGCCGCCCTCACCCTGCAGTCGGCGCCGGAGTACCGCTACTGGCTGCTCATCTACGCACGCTTCCTGGTCAACGAAGGTACCGCCCACCGACGCTTTAACCGCTACGATCGCAGCCGGAAAAACCTGTTTAGACCCGTTTGTCAGCAGGTCCTTTTCCACCAAAAGCCCAGGAACTTTTTTGGGTCAATCAGTTCCTGGTAAATGTGTTTCCACCGCAGCCAAATGTTTGGGACCAGATGACGTACGGCGGTCGGATCCACCTGGTCTGTCGTGTTCCTTCAGGTTCTCTCATATCTGTTTAAGACTCTGTGTAAAAGTTCTAAAGTTGGATTCTAACTTTAAATCCATGGGCTGGTTCCACCTCTGTGTAAACGTTCCAAACAGTCTGGTTCTCGGCGTCCGTCCACTTCTATATTCATTTGGATCGTGTCTGTCAGACGAAGTAAATGAAAACACTTCTGTTAGAGTCTGTACCCCCCCCCCCCCATACTAAACCAACCTGGATCTGAAAATATGAAAACCACTAATAAACCAACTCCACATGTCTAAGTGAAGGTGAATGTTCAGGTGTTCCGTCCCAGTTCTGTTCTTTAAGTGGAACACAACTGCAGTAAACTAAAGTATGAGCCGTTTCCATGTCAATGTTTTCACCTGCACTGAGTTCACACAAACACCAGTAGAGGGCAGCACCGTCCCACACAACCTTCTACTCCACAGGGCGCATCAGAAAAAGTACAAAACCACTGGTAAACTCTGCTGGTACGTGTTGGGTCCGACTTCGCAAATGTGACTAAAATGTGCAAAATAAACAAAATAAAAGCCTGGAGCACATGATGGTGTACATGCAAAATGAAGGGGGAGGGGCCAAGGGGTGAACTGGGATCAGCCTGTGTCTGTGAAACTTCAACCAACCAGCATTTAACCCCCCCCCCCCGTCAGATATCACTGCTGTCTCTGTTCACGTCTTCTGTTTCCTCCAGCCGCTGAACGTTCTCCTTCTGATTGGCTCTTTTCTGTCCAGGGTCGGAGTACCGGCTCAGAGAACTGTGTAAGGAGCTGCTCGGCCCCGTCCACAAGTCAGCCACTACAGCCTGGGATCCCACCACCCTGGTACGACCCCCACCCACTGCACCAGCAGACCCACAGACCCCCACCCACCAGATCCACAGACCCCCACGGTTCCATTTCCAGACCCAGTTCAGATGGACACGTGTTCAAATGTACAGATCTGATGTTAAAGCAGCATTTACACAATAATGGATCTACAATATTTATTATATTTATTTATTATTTTTATTTGTAGTCGACATGTTTACAAAAGCTTGAACACGGACAGATCTGGTCCAGACCGGTGGGTTCTGCCCGTCCTAGATCCGGTGTCGTATAAACGTCGTCTTCCAAACTTCGGGTCCAATGTTCGTTGTTTTCAGAGGAGACTAGGACAGAGGAGACTAGGACAGAGGAGACTAGGACAGAGGAGACTAGGACAGTGGAGACTAGGACAGTGGAGACTAGGACAGAGGAGACTAGGACAGTGGAGACTAGGACAGAGGAGACTAGGACAGTGGAGACTAGGACAGGGGAGACTAGGACAGTGGAGACTAGGACAGAGGAAATAGCGACTGGATATCTTTGTGGTTTACACTGCAGACTTTGGTACGGAAGGTTGCCAGTTCAAATCCCAGGTGGGCCCTTGGGTAAGGCCCTTTACGCTGTACATGCCTGAACCTTGTGAGTCGCTTTGGATAAAAGCGTCAGACAGATGTAATAAAATGTAACATGTATGTCTTCTCCGGTGCGTTCAGGGTCTTCGTAAACGGGAGTTGCTGCGTGAGGTGTTGCCCGTCATCGGTGAGAACCTGCGATTCCAGAGACTGTTCACGGAGTACCAGGACCAGCTGGAGCTGCTGCGCAACAAATAACCCAGAGCGTCCACGCAGGGACTGGGACTCACCGTAGACGCAGCTCGGTTCACGGAAAAAGGAAAAAAAACAAACACACACAAACGCTGCTTTCAATGGAGTCGGGAAACGCAGACCACCGGCCGACTTCAGGAAACCGGCCGGGCGGTGGTCTTTAGGCGCTGGGAGTTTCGAGCCGGCTGGTGCTTTGTTTCCTACTCAACACTTCACTCGTGTCTTTGTCTGTAAATGTCTCGTCTGACTATGCACCGCCCTCGTCCAATCAGAAAAGACCCGGGTTGGAGTCACGGCCACACGGCAACCAAAGGTGAGACCAGAACTGGAAAATGGACGCAAAGGAGCAATACGCTGGTACCAAAGGGACGCCCCGGGGATCGAAAATGAAAGGCAACACACACCCCCCCCTGAAGGGAAGGACAATAGTCCAGGCCCATGTGTTGTATATATGATACATACAGGCAATAATGTTCAGAACCATAGAAATACAGCCATGAGGCGTTCAAGTGCATGAGGCGCTTGAACGTCTGGGACGAGGAGGGATGTATTCAGGGAACGTTGGCACAAAAGTGTCCATGAAAACGTCTCATTAACACTAATGCTGCCTTCAGGTGCCGGGGAAGATGAATCTTTCCACTAGTGAATTTGAAAATTCCCAGTGCGTTGCGTTCAAGTGCTTTTGTTTCCGTAGCAAAATGAAAAATGGCTGAAACACAATCATGACCTGATGCTTGGGTGAAATAGTTTTGGATGCGTTCATCTGACACAGCATTTTTAATAATATTTTTGTGTATTTTATAAATGTACGACATCATCTAAAAGCAGCAGAACGTTAAAAGCATCGTTTACTGTTGGCCTCAAACGCCTCATTGGAAAGGTCAAAGGTCTTTTACATCTTAGTGGGTGGTCCAGTGCCATCCACTGCAATTTTCAATGTGGTAGGTAGTATTTCCCATAATTCCCATCGCACATGAAGGCAGCACCACGTAGCACGACTGACGATTAAAACGGTCGAACATTCGGAGCCGATCGACTGAAGACGTCGATTTATTGATCATGATCAGATGGAACCCTGTGGGTTTGAAGGAAGCTGCGTCTGGGGGGGGGGGGGGACTGGAACCTCATCATGTGACCTGATCTGGATCTGAACCTGAAACTGAACCTGGTCTGGTCTGGGTGTGGTCTGGACCTGAAACTGAATACCTGAAACAGTTTTATGTGATTTAATATTTATATTCCACCTGAAAAACAACCAGGAACCAAAGGAACGTGAACTTTGAATCATAAAATGTGATATTTTTGGCTCATGTCCAGTTCATCAAACTGAAAACACTTTAATATTAAACTTCAGCTGGATTTTTAATAGAAATAATCGGACAAATAAAACAGACCGGAGTTTGATTCAAGGTGTGAAAAACTGAGCAGAACATCAGGACAGATGAGAAATGATCCTGTTGGACTGAAGCCGCTGTGGGTCCATGGGTTCAGAACCAGACCTGTAGCAGAACCAGATTCGGACAGAACCTGGTCTTTATCAAAACCGTTTGTTTCCTTTTGTTCCATTTCATCTGTTATTCCGATAAAAGGAGCTTTGAAACGTAGTGACAACGGACCGGGCCCAAACGGACCAGACCCAAACAGACGGGACCCAAACAGACCAGACCCAAACAGACTGGACCCAAACAGACCAGACTCAAATGGACCGGACCCAAACAGACGGGGCCTAAACAGACCGGACCCAAACGGACCAGACCCAAAGGTTCAGATGGACACAGATACCGGGTTCGGATCCTAAGTGACTGTTTGGATCCTGTGGGCGCAGGTGATGAAGGAAACTGTTTCACTGAAGGAGTTCGAACAGGAACGGGAGGATTCGGCTCCAAAAACTGGACTTTGGAGTTTCATTTGGAACCGAATTTGAACCACGCCGTAACCATGACGACGTCCGAGGCGTTTGTTTGTAAATACAATGGGATGGAAGGCGTCCAACGGACACAGACCACTACAAACACACCGGTGTTCAGGACTAAAGGGCGTTTCCCAGGAAACGGCACAGGGGCGGTGGGTCTGAGCAGCACCGCCCTCCTGCGGTCGCCGTGGTAACGAGCACTGAGGACCCGCCCCCTTCCGGTCTTTACTAATGTGTACAGCGTTTGTTTGGTTCATTTCTTCTGTTTTGGCTGTGAGTCATTTTTAAATGTTTGTATAAGGCCGTTTGTTTTGTTTTGTTTTGTTTTGTTTTTGGGGTTTTTTGTTGTTTTTTTGCATTTTCTATAAGAAAACGGAAAGGTCGGGCGGGACGAGCTGAAACTTTGGTTTTTGAAGAATATGTGAAAAGATTAAAGATATGAAGCTGGATTTGTTCATTTCCTGGTGTTTTTTTTTTGTTTACACTGGAAACGAAAACACGACGATAGAACGAAAAACAACAAACGACAGGTTGAACATGTTTAAAATAAAATGGTTGAAAATACTGAGGACTACAGAGGTCCTGAAGTGACCCACGTGGACTACAGAGGTCCTGAAGTGACCCACATGGACTACAGAGGTCCTG